>CM076578.1:1384094723-1384304762 GCA_034641835.2 Pinus albicaulis | reverse complement strand
ACACTTCGACGAAGAATCCATACTAACAAATGGCGACTCCACACGGGTTTTAAATTACGACCGCTGTCGTTTTTCATATTCCTGCATATCCAGCTACTTCAGGCCCTAGGGCTTCTTTTCAGCTGCTTATTTTTCCTCTTTTTATGTCATTTTTCTCACATAAAACCCTAAAAACTTAAAATTTCTAACTTCCATGTGTTTCTGGCCCTATTGCGCAGGTAAGCGACACCAGCCGCAACTGAGACGACAACTTTTCTGAAAATCTGCCGCCGAGACAACCGGAACAGGGGGGTCGCACTTTTTGGCCCTAAACCTGCGACTTGGACCTCCAGGTCGCACTTTTCAGCCTATTTTCTGCGACCTGAACTCAGATCAGGTCAGAAACTGCGACCTGCCCTTTTTCCAGCATTTTTTCTGCAATTTTTCTGGGTTCTGCTGCAGCTTCTGCCAGGGTTTTCCAGCCTCTGTCTCAGCCCGCCTTGACCAAGATCTGATCTGTTTTTACTCATCTAAGTGGGAACCCAGCCCCTTAGGGCTTTAGTACCCTCCACTTTTTGTGGAAGAGTTTTAGTTGTTTCAGCCGTCGGTTTCAGAGCTTCAGCCCCCTCTTTTCCAGATCTGTTACCTCACTTTCAGATCCTTTGAAATCAGCCTCTTTTCCTTTCAAATCACCTCTTGTCGTTTTGTCTGGACCTCCTCTGAAGGCCTCTGCCTTGCCCCCCCGGTTTTTTTGCTGATTTCCCTTTTCCAACCACCTTGCCTCTGTCTCTTGGCTGTGATCTGCACCCCTTGTCTGCAGCTTTATCCTCCAGATCTCTGTCCCCTTTGACCCTAGATCTGTCGAGCTTCCTTTGCGTGTGTTTCCATAGTTTTTCCCTTTCTTTTCAGCATAGTTGTGAGAGACCCACCTTCTGGGGTTAGATAGATGCATATGTAGCTGTTATTTCTCTGTTATTTCAGCATTTTATTCTGTTCTCTGTAGGTTTATTTTCAGCTACGCAGCACACTTTTTTCTTGCTCTCAACAACGGAAAGGGTTTAAAAATTAAAATTAACGCACGCCACACACCGACCCTAAGTGAAGAAGCGCCTGGTTAACACCGCCTGGCAAAGACTCTAAAATCAATTGTCACTGCACCTCTTCTGCCCTTGACCTCACTTGATTCTGTCCCTTTCTGCCCCTGTCGGTTTCCTTCTTCCTGTCATCATTGCGCCCCCAAGGCGCCTTTCTCGGAGACTTCTTGGCCTTCACCCTCAGTTTCCGGTTGATCGACCTGCTCCGCACCGCCGTCATCGAGCCAGTCCACCTCCGAGTCCGCACCCCTCCCTCCCCCCCGATTCCTCCATTCCTCGGGGTCTCCTTCCCCTCCTTCCCTCCCGGCTTCTCCCCGCCCTCCACCCGCGTCCGGCCCTGTGGCCTAACGTTTAAGCAAGCCTTCCCGGCCTAATGCCGCCCTCTACTTAGCTTTTTAACCGTCAATACCACTACCCTGCACGACCCATCTGCCGTCGTATATTATGTGCCCCGGCCCCTCCCCCGATTTACCGCTGATTAATGATCCCCCATTCTCCACAATGCTACCTCGGCCCGCTATGCCTGAATTTCAAGTCAGCTCTCCGATATCCCTAAGTTCGAGGGCCTTAATGGAGAAGATCCAACCAATCACGTCCTAGCCATTTCGGCATAAGTGTTCCTCCAATCACTACCGATGACTCCATCCGTCTTCGTTTGTTCCAACGCACGCTTACCGAAGTTTCTCTAAATGGTACCAATGTACTCCACTTCCTTCCATACCACGTTCGAGACTCTTGCCCAAGCCTTCTTGTCGTACTTCCAGCTCCCTCTCCGATACGACACTGGTACGGAGCTCTTGACTTCATTTAAGCAATCCTCTTCCACACGCCTTTCTGCCCATGTTCAGGAATGGCGACGAAGACGGAGCTTATGTCGAGCCCCTCCCTTTGAAGATCGGGTTTACATGGACCGGTTCCTTATCACTCAAGTTTTCCTAGAAGTTGTGTAAGAGGAAATTATACCCGAGGTAACCACAAACCAACCTTTTAGATGCAGAATCTAGCCAATCTGCATCCAGAGAGGGCTCTCTCTTTATGATTTATCTTTGTTTTTGAATGATTTTAGGCTAGTTATAGATTCAAAGTTTGTTTTAGGAAAATGGTGGAATCCACAAACTAAGGGCAAGGTTGAGGGCTTTCAGTCCATTGGGCTATGGAGTCTAAGGATGGCTTTACTGGATTTCTTTTCTAAACACAAGATGGTATTACAGGGCAAGATAGCTAGACAGAGAACAATCCTTAAAATTTAAAGTGGATGGATGATCTTGAAGGGATGAAAGGCAGCTAAGAATCTTTCACCATATTCAAGAGAAAGAAGAGAAATGACTACAAGCAAAGAGCAATGAAGGATTCTTTGTTACAGTAATCAACAATGTTTAAATCAGCGAAACATGAGCAATTAAGAATTCATGCTTATAACTAATCCAGAAGAAAACATCGAGAATAATCACATTTGAAAACAGAGTACAATTAAGCAAATTCTGTTTTAATCCTTTATGTAAACTATTCAGAAACGGATATGATGATAGCATAAACTAATATAAAATTTAAACACAAGGGTTGAAAAACTTATTGAACTGAAGTCCAACACATGAATCCTGCAACAAGTCCAGTGCTTCAAAACGTCATCCAGTAAGCCACAAGTAAATTTGTCCAAAAGCTTTTTATTCCGAAAACCTCAATGTTACAGCAGAGTAATAGAATCCACCCCTCAAAACTCTATTTGAAGGCTTATTTATACAAAAATAATCTTAACAATCTTACTCTATCCTAGCCAATAATTCAGGCTGACTTAAAGCGCATTTACAACAAACAAGAGACACATGGTCTCGAAAATAGAATAATGAGTAACGGCTGATGTGTTGTTCCTTTCTTCATGGACGTGCTACGGATAAGTGCTCTAAATAGGGCTTTGTGCTGTCCTTTGCGTATTCCTTTGACTTGTTGAATACTTTTACTTCTCACGGATACTCTTTACTCTTTCATCTGATACTCTTTCATCTGATACTCTTTTTTACCATTTACTTAATAGTAAAGATAAACTTTTGTCCTGACAACATTTTTACAAAATTTCCATCATTTCCTTCCACCACTGATCATCTGGTATCATTGTTCTTCTGAGCTTCCTTAAAGTTTCATCGGCTTCAGTAAGTTTATAAAAAGTGGCCTCGTTCGGAAATAGATACTTTAACTCATGTTCCAGATGAAACAGATTTCTCACTTTTTCATAAATACTCTTCCCAGTTGGTACTGTAGGTTCTGATGAGCTAGTAGAACCTATACTAGTAGAACTTACAGCTATATGTTTAGCATGAGCTTTGATTCTTTTCTCATAAGTTTCCAAGTCTACTATTTGATCCTCGGTGAGCATGGGACTTGGCAAATCATTGTCCAGCAGAGCTTGAAATTTTTCTCTGAAAACGTTGATGTCGACCAAAATATCATTACACTTTCTTTCTAGATTTTGCATGAAAGTTCTTTTTGTAAAAATTCTCTTTGCCTCCAAAACTACCCCTGTTCTGTCATCAATTCCTAGCAATGCTAGCTGTTGTTTTGTTCTTGAATTCAAAAACTGAATGAGCTGCTGGGCTAGCTCTGGCTTGCCTCTTAATTCATGTCTAGATTTGTTTATTTCCTCCTGGGCTATCTTGACTAACTCATTCTGTTCAAAAATAGCTTGAATGGAAGGCCAAATATCTCTTATTAAATTAATGATGTTGTCCCAAAGAATATCATTTATTTCATTCAGAGGTTTTTCCAGTGTAAGATCTTTTTGCAAAGCCTCAACCAATTTTTCCAACCTTTTTATTTCTCTGAGGTTGTCAGCTACTGTCTTTTTGGATGTGTCATATTTTCCCTCCAATTTTGTTAATTGTAATTTCACTTCTTGGAGTTCTGTGACCTTTAGCTGCAAACTCTCCATTTGTTTAATCAAATCATCAGAATTCAAATTAGAAATATTCACCTGAGATGATTGTTCCTGTTGTCCTGTAGTACCTACTGCTGAAGCCTGTTTGAGAATTTCCTGTTCCTGCAATGCCTTTTCCAGCTCCTTCTCGGTTTCATTTAGTCGCTCTGTCAAGTTTAAGAGCAACTCCATCATTTCTTCTTGTGAATTTCCTTTTATTATTTCCTGTGTCTGGGGGTGCCTTGAGGCTGGTATTTTCAACTGTTTTCTCAGTGCAGCTATATCATCCTCTTTCTTTTTTATCAGTGCCTCAATACCTTTAGTGTCTTTGGGATTGTGTCCCAAACCAATAATGATCTCTTCCAGAGACTTTATTCTATTGTCCTTGGCCTGTGAGGAGTCCCTTTCAATTTTCAATGTTGTAGCAGTATTATTCAAGGAATCTTGTAGTGTTAAAGCTGCCATGGCTTTGTTGGTGAGAGTGGAATAAACCATTTCCCCTGTTTGCCTATGAAGCTCTATCTGATCCAAGGGATGGATATCCTTTGCTAACACTTCAAAATTTGTTCTGATGTAATCTGTTGCTGAAGTTGGCTTTCGCACTTTAGCTTTGAAGTGGCTCATTTGCATTTTACCTTGTGAAAGATCAAATGCTGACATCAACCTTTGCTGATTGTGAGGAGCCATCTTCATATACTGATCATAGACCTTCATTTTTAATGGTTCATTCTTTGTTTTGATATCAATGAAGGTTTTCTTTATGTCTCCAGTACCTGTCTTGGGCGGTCTGAAAGAAGATACTTGAGTGCTCAGTTGCTTTTGTATCCCTTTCTGGCTTATATTTGTTTCACTTGCTGTACCTGTTTGCTGACTATCTTCCCTGCCATCATCAAATATTTCATCTATGATCTCTACATCTGGAGGTAGATCAGATTTATGTTTTTTAGCTTGATGGACTTGTAGGGCTCCTTTTGAAGGTGTGGTATCTGGAGCTGACCTCTTTTTCCCTATTTCCACATTCAGTGGAGTTTGCATCTCTGGAGCTTGGATTTGCTTTGCTGGTGTTCGAGAAGCTTTAGATTGTTCTGGTGTTTTGGAACTCTGTGATTTTTCTGCCATGACCAGGGTTTCAATGACCTGAACTATAGGTTCTTTTCCTTTACCTTTAGGCTCTGCTGCTACTGATGGGCTGTCTTCCTGTATAGCTTGTTGTAGAGTGGCTGTTGAAGATGTGCCAATATAGGGTACCTGTTTTTGGATGGAAACTGGTTCTTTAACAGGTAATGGACAATGGCAGGAACGTTCTTCAACACGGGCGCAGCGGAATTTCTGAGTAATTTGGTGTATTTGCAGTGAATTTTGAAATTTGCAGCGGGAGCTTAGTCTCTTTCGAAAACCAAAATAACTAAAAAAACGCGGAAAATGGCTTAAAAACAAGTCAAAAGGGTTTTTGTCGTTTTCGAGGTGATGACGTCATTCGACGTACGGGGTGACGTAAGGGAGTGGGACCGGCGGTATTCGATAAGCGGTAAGCGGTGAGCCCGCACCGCTTATGGAGGAAGGTGGTAAAAATCGCAATGGCAGCGATTCCACAGGCTGCTTGCCACGTGGAATGCTGAATAGTCAAACCCGCTCATTCCCCGCTGGCTAAAAAACTCACATGCGATGGGCAGCGGGATTGATCGGGACCGTTAATCAATGGAGGAATGATTTGACGGCTGGAGGAAAGGGAAACTTGTGCGGTTTGGAAAGTGGGCCCGTCGAGGTTTAAACAAGCTTTGACGTGTAATTTAATCACCCCGGGGAGAAGCTAATAGGCGGGAATGGTTGTTAATTAGTCCAAATGACTAATTAACCCCGTGAATTTTATAAAATGATTTGCGGCGGGGTTTGGCCATGTGGAATACCACGTGGAATGCTGAGTATGGTGGCGCGGGATTCAGTCGTAATCTTTTCTTTTTTGGTGTTAAACACATATGTTATGTGTTTAACGTTTTTCTTCATATATTTTATTATACGATGAATAAATTAATATAATTAATTCATCATAGGGGCGGAATGTATATATAAGGTTAGAGTTTTACCAAAGGGTTTTATAAAGCGGGGTATTTAAATGTGCGGGACTATATATGCTTTGGTAAAACATTATAATAAGAGGGTTTTGGGGATATTTATTAGAAAAGGGAGTTATATACATAGGAAAAAGGGATTTCACTAGGGATTTAATATAATAGAGTTAGATATTAGCATAAAAAAGGACAAGGAAAATCAAAACATCTTTGTATATCTAAGAAAGTGAAAACTTATGAAGTAAATTGCACATTTTTATCTTCAACACTTAAACTTAGAATAACAAGTTGTTTTGAGGAATTTTATGGAATGTTGCATCAGTTTCCTAAGTAAAATAGGATTTTACTTAGGAAAATTTAAAATGGAAGATAATCAATGATGGATTATTTCAAGTGCTTAGGTCTTTTGATCATTAGGCCGAGGGTCCGGTCCCTCCAGAAGTCAAGGAAATGCCTTGAGCCCCTTTGATCTCAAATTACCTTAGTACTTTTGGGGAAATTAGTACAACTCTTGAGGGGAAAAAATGATGAGGGAGGTTAATGAATTTGACTTTGCTTGCTGTGATTTTCCAGTGTATTTCCTGCTTTAGTACTTGTGATGAAAGTGAATGATTAACCAACATGTAGCAGCACCATTCATCAGATAACACTTTTGTAGCACCATCTACCTACCCTATCTACTTAGCACTACCATTTTGTCTTCTTTATTAGGGTGCATTTAGACTTGCAAACCCTTTTCAATCTTTTTCTTTTTACATGATGAATCTATCTATTTCTTCCCTTATTACATCCAAGGGCTCAAATTAAACTGTTGAGCACCTTTTATTCACTCTACCTAGCTACTTATCTGCCAAGATTAAACTGTTTGGCTAGATATTTATTCTCTAATCTAAAACATGAAATTGAAATATGACTAAGCCAAGTTTAAACAGTTTGACTTATTCATGAATTGTGGCAAAAGTTCACAAGCTGCACACAATTGATTTATTACAACAGATGAAAAAGTAGTGGCATTTGGATTTGTACACTTTCCTTGGTCTATTTTTTGCTTGGGGTTCATTTCTTTCTCTTTTCGACCATTTTTATTCTTTTTACCCTTTGATCTTTCTTTTAGGGTATACCCTCTTTACATTTTTTAAATTTTTTGATTTTTTTTGGTTTTCAAGAATATGGAACACCTTTGCTCAAGTAAGAAGGTTTGAACATATTCCACACTTCCATCAAGACAATCATGAAAGATGAAACCTATTGATATAGGAGGCTAACACTGGCTCCACTTCGGGATGGCTTTTCCTTGTGGAAAGTCAAGAACAGTAGATCAGATGCCTCAGAATGTCTTCAAACTGAAAGTAAGGAATTTTCCTTCTTCTGGTAGCTTTATTTACATATGATAGTAAAACTTTTTTGGAACTTAGGGCCTTCACTTCGGGTTTCAATTCCAAGAAGTCACCATCCAATCCAAACTGCAGTAACAAAAATATAACAAGCAAACAATATATTATGTACAAGTTAGGAACATTTAAACATTCTAGTAAATTGGATCAAAATAATGCTTAAGCATTCGACCATTGACTGGTCCTTCTTCAACTTCTGAATTGTCCAAGTCCTTCAAAAAATAAGTATTGTTTCCCCGCAAGGCATGGATGATATAAGGCCCTTTCCACAAGAAATCAAACTTCCCATGTTTCCCTTTTTCTTCTCTTCTAGAATCCCATCTTAGGACCTTGTCTCCTAATTGAAAATCCTCTGCTTTAGTCCTTTTATCAAACATTTTCTTCAGCTTTTCCTGTAAGACTTGTGATCTTTGGTATACCTCTTCTCTGGTTTGTTGTAGGTGGATTGTCTGATTAATTCTTCTTTGCATGTCATTTGGCTCCACTTGAGCCTCTTGAAGTAATTTCATCACAGGGATTCCTAACGATGATGGGAATCTTGCCTCCAAACCATAAACTAATTCATAAGGACTAGTCCCAATGGATTTCTTGGTTGTAAGTCTGTCTGCCCATAATGCATAGGTCAGTTTCTTATGCCAGTTCTCTTTATTCTCCTCCAACAATTTCTTAATGATATTGATCAAACTCTTATTGGAGGATTCTGCTAGTCCATTACCTTGGGGGTAATAGGCTGTTGAATGGCCTAGAGTAATATGATATTTATGGCAGAAATTTATCATTTTCTTTGATTTAAATGCAGCAGCATTATCTGTTATGATCTTTTCTGGACATCCGAATCTTGAAAGTATGTTGGTTTCAAGAAACCCTATGATTACAGAATCATTGGACTGTCTACATGGGATGGCTTCAATCCATTTGGTGAAATAGTCTGTAGCAGTTAAAATCCATCTATGTTGTCCTGAAGAAGGGGGGTGAATCTCTCCAATAAAATCTAAACCCCATTGTTGAAAGGGTCTCTCTGTGGAAACTGTTTTTAAAGGCAGGGGTAACAACTTTCTTTTACCCTCAAATATCTGACATTTGTGACAGCTTGTTACAAATTTCTTTACATCAGAAAATAATGTTGGCCAGTAAAAACCAGCTCTTAAGATTTTGTCTGCAGTAGATTTCCAGTAAAGATGTCCTCCACAATCCCCTGCATGAAATTCATTAAGTACTTTATCAGCTTCATCTTTTAAGAGACAATTCAATAAAATTCCTTCGTGATTCTTCCAAAATAAGGTGCTATCTAAAATACAATATTTTGAAGATGTCATCTTTAAAAATCTTTGCTTAGTTCTGGACAACCCTGGAGGAGCTTGCAGGTTTAAAAGAACATGAATTATATCAGTATACCAGGGTGAATCTAAGAAAGCTCGACTGATCTGGGGAGTCGCCATCTCCTGCTCGTTATCCAGTTCATTGATATCTAAGGCTTGGCAATTGGTTTCTGTCATAAGTTGTGCTAGGCCTTGGCCTTTTATCAGTTTGGTTGGCTTGATTTCAATATCATATTCCAAAATGGTAGCTATCCACTTACCTCGTTTACCTTCAATGCCATCTTGAGTCAAAATATCTTTAACTACCGCATTGGGCACATATGCTATCACATGAGAATATAATATGTAAACTCTAAAATCTTTGATTGCTTTTACCAATGCAAAAGCCTGTTTTTCCATAATATTGTATTTTAGAGGTGCATCCCTCAGTGCTTTACTAAAAAATGCTATTGGCTTTTCACACCCTTGGTCATCTTTTTGAAGTAAAACAGCTGCAACAGTATGTTCAGAAGCAAATGAAAAAATAATAAAGTCTCTATCAAATTTAGGACTGGTCAAAACTGGTGTCCTTGTTAAAGCCATTTTAATTTCCTCGAATGATTGCTTGGCTTCTACAGTCCAGTCAATGCTTGAATCTTTCTTCAACATGTTAGTTAGTAATCTAAGTAACTCTGCTAGACTAGAAATAAATCTTCTCAAGAAGTTGATTTTTCCTATAAATGCTTGCAATTCTTTTATGTTTCTGGGGTGGGGTATTTGCAAAATTGATTGAATTCTTTCAGGATCAATCCTAATGCCATCTTTAGAAATGATATGTCCTAAAAGCTTTCCTTCTTCCAAACCAAACAATGACTTTTTAGGGTTTAAAGAAATTCCATATTTTCTGCACTTTATAAATACTTGCCTTAGGTGACCTAAATGTTCTTGATCCGTTTTAGAGAAAACGGTCAAATCATCTAAGTAAATAACCAGAAAATCATGTATCTCTTTAGCAAAAGCAATGTCCATCGCTCTTTGAAAGGTAGCTCCTGCATTATTGAGTCCAAATGGCATTTTGACATATTTAAACGTACCCCATGGTGTGGTAAATGCTGTTTTATCCTGATCATCAGGATGAACCAGAATCTGGTTGTACCCTGAAAATCCATCCAGTAGTGATATTCTCGAAGATCCCACTACCCTTTGCAGAATGTGATCCATTTTAGGTAGAGGATAGTTGTCTTTTAAAGAAACTCTATTCAAATTCCTTAAATCAACACACAGTCTGATTTCTCCTGTCTTTTTTCTGGTTGGTACTAGGTTAGAAACCCATTCTGAAAATATGATAGGAGATATAATCCCTGCTTCAAACATTCTTTTGATTTCCTTTTCAATTGAGGGTAATAAAACAGGATTAATTCTCCTAAGCTTTTGTTTAAAAGGTTTCTGATCCGGTTTCAAAGGTATAGTATGTTGAATGATGGATGTATCATAAGATTTGAGGTCTTCATAACTCCAAGCAAAGACGTCCTGGAATTCTTTTAATAGTTCAACATATTTTACCTTCTGATCTTTTGGAAGAGATTTAGACAACTTAACAATTTTTGGATGTTCTGGTGTTCCTAAGTTGCATTCCTCCATATCGGCTTTAACAAGTTCCATTTTAGGTCTGAATGGAATATCATTTGAGTCAAATAGATCTTCCAAAGGTGTTAATCCTTTGGGTAATTGATTGTCTTTTAAATTGATGATTTCTGTTTCATCTACGACCTCATCAAACTCCATTTGTTTCAAATTTTGCATGTCTTTTTTAGTGAATGCGGTTGGATGCAGCATATGAATTGCATTTTCTCTTGAAATTTCCATTTTTTGTTCTTTTTCTAGCTCAATTTTATCAGCAGTCATGTCTTCATCTATATTACAGTTAGAAAACTCATTCTGAAGTGTCAAAAAACTATTGATTTGATGGTTATTCACAAATACTTGCCAATTCAAAACATTGTCGGGTATTGCAGGCCTGTGTCTTATCTCAGCTGAAAACTGATGATTAGGATCAAAAGGCAACTTACATGTACTAGCAAACATTGCTAAACCGTGAGCATGCAAGTTTTGTTTCCTGGGAATCTTGGCAAGTTGAGCTTGTAGAAATGTGTTGAGAATCTCAACAACTGTCTCTCGGTATTGTTTTAGTCTCATGTCCTTTGTTGCACATTCTCCTTTAATTTGTTGGATAATTAGTTCAGAGTCGCCTATGATTGATACCCTAATGCCTCCTAACTTCTTGACATGTTTAAGCCCCAATAAAAGAGCTTCATACTCTGCCATGTTGTTAGTGCATTTGAAATCTAACCTATAAGCATGACCCTCTGCATGATTGTTCTCTACATTGTGTAACCAAATTCCAGCTCCTGCACCTAGTCTGTTTACTGAGCCATCAAACTCTAAATGCCATAGAATTTCATGTTCGTAATCTTCATCAATTGTTTTAATAGATTTTCTGACAAGAGCTAGTTGTTTAGTTGTTTCAGGTTTTTCTTGGTCATCTGGTGTTTCTTTGTTTTCAGATATTTCTTCAATTTTGACATTGGTTTTGTTTATGATTTCCTTTTCAGGAGCTCCTATTTCAGTAGGAAGATCTGACTCAGCATTGTATAAAATAAAAGAATCCATGTCAGAATGTACAGAATAAACCGGGAAGTTTTCAGGCTTCTCATGGCTACTCACTAAGTACTTCATCAAAGTTTCTCTATATAATCTTTTAGGCTGACCAAATACTGAAATAGTTGCATAAGACATATCTAATTGAATAGACCCTCCGAGTTTAGCACCCCAAGACCTAGACAATAACATACCATATTTGGGTGGAATATCAGCGACTACTATGTCCATTAAAACAGACTTAGCAGGGTATTGGACCAAAGTGACACACAGATCTTTAATTAAACCTAAACATTTTACCTGACTGGAATCAAATGAAAACAAATCTTTGTATGGTCTAGTAATATCCAGATTCAATCTTTCCATTACCGCTTTTGGCATCAAATTGTGAGATGCTCCAGAATCAAGCATTGCATTATGGAGTATCTTGTCATGAACATTCAGGCTTACATAAAATGGAGGAGTTCCCCCACTTTCTGGTTTGCCATTAACCTCAGGGCCAAAAAGAAGATTGGGTTGATCATCAAGAATATTTACTGAATCATCCAATCCAGTAATATTAATGTTTAAAGACTTGGAAATCTGATTCCTATAGACATCATGTTTAGCCAATTTTGATAAAGGAACAGCTATCTTGAGTTTGCCTATTTCAGCTTCTAGATTAAAGGGTTTTTCTGTTTGAGCTTTAACGTTTTGCACAGTTGGATTTTCTCGGTTTACTGGATCTTCAATGTTTTTCTCTTTTTCATGAATGAAGTTTTGCTTTGAAGATGTTTCAGGACTAACTTCCACTGTTTCTTCTACAGTTCCTAATTGAGGAGATGTATTAGATTGCTGTTTGTCAATTAGTTGGTTGTCAGAGACATCTTCAATTATTGGATTTGAAAAACTAGGAGTTATCCTAGGCAAAATTTGTATTTGGGGAATGTTTTGTGCAGGGGAAGTATTTTGTATAGGGGGAATGTTTTGTTTTCCTTTGACATTTTGTTTTGTGGTTTTCTGTTTATTTTTCTCTGGTACATCTATCCGTCTACTTCTCAAGTTGTACTGCTTATGAACCTCGTAGATTGCTGTGTCATAGCCTTCTTTGAAATCAAAAGTCTCACCCGAATGAGTGTGGAATGTTTCAAGGATATGATTCTCTTGATCATCCTGAGATAGGAAGATTTCTGATTCATCTTTGTCCTCATTGACATTGTTTATTTCTACATCTTCTGTAGGTCCTTCTGAGGTCGAACCTTCAACAAAGTTTTCTTGGAAAGGTGGTCTAATGTTTCGATCAGGGATATTCTTTCCAATATTTTGGTTCAGATTCCTCCTAAAGTTTGGGTTTCTTGCAACATTCTGGTTATCAGTAGCAGACTTTCTTTCAATGGTTTCCACTCTATCACCTAATCTTTCCATACCTTTAATAATTACATCCAGCTTCTTTTCAAAAGCTGAAGGTTCTTCCTTCATAGGCATTCTTCTCTCTGCTCTTTCTCTGGCTCGTTTTTCTATCAGATTTGCTTCTACGCTCACCACTATGCTCTGCATTTCCTCTAGTGTTTGTGGAGCTCTTTCTCTAAGAGAATAAGCTATTTCAGAGTCAAAACCGTCTGGGAATTTGACCAACACGTTATTAGGTGGGGGTCTTAGATTCAGAGGAACTGCATGATATGATTCATTAAATCTAATGATGTAATCTGGTACGGTTTCATTTGGTCTTCTTCTTAATTATTCAAATTCTGATAAGATCTGGAGAGGATCTTTCTTTTTCTCCCATCTGTTCAAAAATGCCCTATACAAAGCTTCTAGGTCAGCAATACTGTTCGGGGTGAGAGCCCTAAACCAAGTTCTAACTTCTCCAATAAGACTTTGTACAAAAATTCTCATACGGATATCATCAGTATCAATCTCATAAAACTCAAAGTAATCTGTCATCCTTTTGGTGTGTTGTTGAGCTGTGTAGGTGCCTGATCCGTCAAAAGGTGTGATCTTACTTTGGTAGTCTGGTGGTAAAGCTGGAGGATTGGCTGGTAATATTAAAGGGGCATATCGATTGGCCATTGGAAGATAAAGTGGAGTAACAAGAGTAGTCGGTCTAGTAGGAGGAGATGGAGGTCTGACAGGTGGAGATGGAGGTCTGACAGGTGTTTGAAAAGTGGCTGAGTTCGGAGATGCTTCAGTTATTACAGAAATGTTTGAGCTTTCTTCAAAGGCTTGTTCAGATTGAATGGAGTTATGAAATTCTCTGTCAAGATGATGCGAAACAAACCTATATTGCAATTCTTCAATGAACCAAGGATCTGGAATCAACCTAGATAATTCAGTCTCAGAAAAATTTACAAACAAAGATGTTTCAAATCTCGCGTCAAAAGGAACGTCGTCAATATAAATAATTTTCATAGGACAAGATGCAGATCTAGAGAGTGGTCTAGAACTACCTGTACTTTCCTGACTTCCTCTTTCAGAACTTTCTTGACTTCCTTGTCTTCTAAGAATCCTAGGGATCAGATTTGGATTTTCAAAAATTGGTGGTGGATTTGGGTCAGGTTTTGACCTAGTATGTCGAATCCTTTCTGAAGCCAGTTTTCTTAGAATATGTGTTTTTGAATTTTGGGTTTTACTTGAAAAATAAATACAACTTCTACAAATTCTTTAAGAAATACTGATATGTGATTAAGATTTCCTCAAAGATCTGTTTAAACTAGGGATTCTGATTGAAAAATTTGAAACTAAGATTCAATTTATAAGCTAAATCAAAGATAGACTGAAACAGCATTTATTTACTTTTGCAATTGCATAGCAAAAGCAATTTCAAAGGCTTCCTGGCTGATTTTCAGACTCTGTCTGTAGATTATAAATCAAACAATAGTATCAATAAAATGATTCAGTCCCCAGTATGGTCGCCACTATGTTATCACTCAGGTTTTCCTAGAAGTTGTATAAGAGGAAAGTATACCCGAGGTAACCACAAACCAATCTTTTAGATGCAGAATCTAGCCAATCTGCATCCAGAGAGGGCTCTCTCTTTATGATTTATCTTTGTTTTTGAATGATTTTAGTCTAGTTATAGATGCAAAGTTTGTTTTGGGAAAATGGTGGAATCCACAAACTAAGGGCAAGGTTGAGGGCTTTCAGTCCATTGGGCTATGGAGTCTAAGGATGGCTTTACTGGATTTCTTTTCCGAACACAAGATGGTATTACAGGGCAAGATAGCTAGACAGAGAACAATCCTTAAAATTTAAAGTGGATGGATGGTCTTGAAGGGATGAAAGGCAACTAAGAATCTTTCACCATATTCAAGAGGAAGAAGAGAAATGATTACAAGCAAAGAGCAATGAAGGATTCTTTGTTACATTAATCAACAATATTGAATCAGCAAAACATGAGCAATTAAGAATTCATGCTTATAACTAATCCAGAAGAAAACATCGAGAATAATCACATTTGAAAACAGAGTACAATTAAGCAAATTCTGTTTCAATCCTTTATGTAAACTATTCAGAAACGGATATGATGATAGCATAAACTAATATAAAATTTAAACACAAAGGTTGGAAAACTTATTGAACTGAAGTCCAACACATGAATCCTGCAACAAGTCCAGTGCTTCAAAACGTCATCCAGTAAGCCACAAGTAAATTTGTCCAAAAGCTTTTTATTCCGAAAACCTCAATGTTACAGCAGAGTAATAGAATCCACCCTTCAAAACTCTATTCGAAGGCTTATTTATACAAAAATAATCTTAACAATATTACTCTATCCTAGCCAAGAATTCAGGCTGACTTAAAGCGCATTTACAACAAACAAGAGACACATGGTCTCGAAAATAGAATAATGAGTAACGGCTGATGTGCTGTTCCTTTCTTCATGGACGTGCTAAGGATAAGTGCTCTAAATAGGGCTCTGTGCTGTCCTTTGCGTATTCCTTTGACTTGTTGAATACTTTTACTTTTCACGGATACTCTTTACTCTTTCATCTGATATTCTTTCATCTGCATTTCTGTTTTTACCATTTACTCAATAGTAAAGATAAACTTTTATCCTGACAACATTTTCTTACAAAATTTCCAGCATTTCCTTCCACCACTGATCATCTGGTATCATTGTTCTTCTGAGCTTCCTTAAAGTTTCATCGGCTTCAGTAAGTTTATAAAAAGTGGGCTCGTTCGGAAATAGATACTTTAACTCATGTTCCAGATAAAACAGATTTCTCACTTTTTCATAAATACTCTTCCCAGTTGGTACTGTAGGTTCTGATGAGCTAGTAGAACCTATACTAGTAGAACTTACAGCTGTATGTTTAGCATGAGCTTTGATTCTTTTCTCACAAGTTTCCAAGTCTACTATTTGATCCTCGGTGAGCATGGGACTTGGCAAATCACTGTCCAGCAGAGCTTGAAATTTTTCTCTGAAAACGTTGATGTCGACCAAAATATCATTACACTTTCTTTCTAGATTTTGCATGAAAGTTCTTTTTGTAAAAACTCTCTTTGCCTCCAAAACTACTCCTGTTCTGTCATCAATTCCTAGCAATGCTAGCTGTTGTTTTGTTCTTGAATTCAAAAACTGAATGAACTGCTGGGCTAGCTCTGGCTTACCTCTTAATTCATGTCTAGTTTTGTTTATTTCCTCCCGGGCTATCTTGACTAACTCATTCTGTTCAAAAATAGCTTGAATGGAAGGCCAAATATCTCTTATTAAATTAATGATGTTGTCCCAAAGAATATCATTTATTTCATTCAGAGGCTTTTCCAGTGTAAGATCTTTTTGCAAAGCCTCAACCAATTTTTCCAACCTTTTTACTTCTCTGAGGTTGTCAGCTACTGTCTTTTTGGATGTGTCATATTTTCCCTCCAATTTTGTTAATTGTAATTTTACTTCTTGGAGTTCTGTGACCTTTAGCTGCAAACTCTCCATTTGTTTAATCAAATCATCAGAATTCAAATTAGAAATATTCACCTGAGATGATTGTTCCTCATGGTTCCGTAGGCACTACGTCAAGCCCGTTTGAGAATTTCTGCTCTCGCAATGCCTTTTTCCAAATTTCTTTCTGATTTCATTTAATACTGCCCGTTCTCCACATATGTCCATCATTTCTTCGTGAATTTCCTTTTTATTATTTCTGTGTCCGGGGGTGCCTTGAGTCGTATTTTCACTCATTTTCTTCGGCAGTAAAGAGTTTAGTCTGTGTCTTTTATCAGTGCCTCAATACCTTTAGTGTCTTTGGGATTGTGTCCCAAACCAATAATGATCTCTTCCAGAGACTTTATTCTATTTTCCTTGGCCTGTGAGGAGGCCCTTTCAATTTTCAATGTTGTAGCAGTATTATTCAAGGAATCTTGTAGTGTTAAAGCTGCCATGGCTTTGTTGGTGAGAGTGGAATAAACCATTTCCCCTGTTTGCCTATGAAGCTCTATCTGATCCAAGGGATGGATATCTTTTGCTAACACTTCAAAATTGGTTCTGATGTAATCTGTTGCTGAAGTTGGCTTTGGCACTTTAGCTTTGAAGTGGCTCATTTGCATTTTACCTTGTGAAAGATCAAATGCTGACATCAACCTTTGCTGATTGTGAGGAGCCATCTTCATATACTGATCATAGACCTTCATTTTTAATGGTTCATTCCTTGTTTTGATTTCAATGAAGGTTTTCTTTATGTCTCCAGTACCTGTCTTGGGCGGTCTGAAAGAAGATACTTCAGTGCTCAGTTGCTTTTGTATCCCTTTCTGGCTTATATTTGTTTCACTTGCTGTACCTGTTTGCTGACTATCTTCCCTGCCATCATCAAATATTTCATCTATGATCTCTACATCTGGAGGTAGATCAGATTTATGTTTTTTAGCTTGATAGACTTGTGGGGCTCCTTTTGAAGGTGTGGAATCTGGAGCTGACCTCTTTTTCCCTATTTCCACATTCAGTGGAGTTTGCATCTCTGGAGCTTGGATTTGCTTTGCTGGTGTTTGAGAAGCTTTAGATTGTTCTCGTGTTTTGGAACTCTGTGATTTTTCTGCCATGACCAGGGTTTCAATGACCTGAACTATAGGTTCTTTTCCTTTACCTTTAGGCTCTCGCCATCGATGGGTCATTTTCCCAGATAGCTTGTTGTAGAGTGGTCGTTGAAGATGTGCTGACATAGTGGCAATTCGTTTTTTAACAGGAACCTGGTTCTTCAATGGTGTAATGGACAAGAATGGCAGAATGCTTCTTTCTACACGGTAAGGCAATGTATCTTCGAGTAATTTGGTGTATTTGCAGTGAATTTTGAAATTTGCAGCGGGAGCTTAGTCTCTTTCGAAAACCAAAATAACTAAAAAAAACGCGAAAAATGGCTTAAAACAAGTCAAAAGGGTTTTTTGTTGTTTTCGAGGCGATGACGTCATTCGACGTACGGGGTGACGAAAGGGAGTGGGACCGGCGGTATTTGATAAGCGGTAAGCGGTGAGCCCGCACCGCTTATGGAGGAAGGCGGTAAAAATCGCAATGGCAGCGATTCCACAGGCTGCTTGCCACGTGGAATGCTGAAAAGTCAAACCCGCTCATTCCCCGCTGGCTAAAAAACTCTCATGCGATGGGCAGCGGGATTGATCGGGACCGTTGATCAATGGAGGAATGATCTGACGGCTGGAGGAAAGGGAAACTTGTGCGGTTTGGAAAGTGGGCCCGTCGGGGTTTAAACAAGTTTTGACGTGTAATCTAATCACCCCGGGGAGAAGCTAATAGGCGAGAATGGTTGTTAATTAGTCCAAATGACTAATTAACCCCGTGAATTTATAAAATGAATTGCGGCGGGGTTTGGCCATGTGGAATGCCACGTGGAATGCTGAGTATGGTGGCGCAGGATTCCGTCGTAGTTTATTCTTGTTTTTTGTGTTAAACACATATGTTACGTGTCTAACGCTTTTCTATATATATTTTATTATACGATGAATAAATTAATATAATTAATTCATCATAGGGGCGGAATGTATATATAAGGTTAGAGTTTTACCAAAGGGCTTTATAAAGCGGGGTATTTAAATGTGCGGGACTATATATGCTTTGGTAAAACATTATAATAAGAGGGTTTTGGGGATATTTATTAGAAAAGGGAGTTATATACATAGGAAAAAGGGATTTCACTAGGGATTTAATACAATAGAGTTTGGTGTTAGCATGAAAAAGGACAAGGAAAATCAAAACATCTTTGTATATCTAAGAAAGTGAAAACTTATGAAGTAAATTGCACATTTTTATCTTCAACACTTAAACTTAGAATAACAAGTTGTTTTGAGGAATTTTATGGAATGTTGCATCAGTTTCCTAAGTAAAATAGGATTTTACTTAGGAAAAGTTAAAATGGAAGATAATCAATGATGAATTATTTCAAGTGCTTAGGTCTTTTGATCATTAGGCCGAGGGTCCGGTCCCTCCAGAAGTCAAGGAAATGCCTTGAGCCCCTTTGATCTCAAATTACCTTAGTTCTTTTGGGGAAATTAGTAAAACTCTTGAGGGGAAAAAATGATGAGGGAGGTTAATGAATTTGACTTTGCTTGCTGTGATTTTCCAGTGTATTTCCTGCTTTAGTACTTGTGATGAAAGTAAATGATTAACCAACAGGTAGCAGCACCATTCAGCAGATAACACTTTTGTAGCACCATCTACCTACCCTATCTACTTAGCACTACCATTTTGTCTTCTTTATTAGGGTGCATTTAGACTTGCAAACCCTTTTCAATCTTTTTCTTTTTACATGATGAATCTATCTATTTCTACCCTTATTACATCCAAGGGCTCAGATTAAACTGTTGAGCACCTTTATTCACTCTACCTAGCTACTTATCTGCCAAGATTAAACTGTTTGGCTAGATATTTATTCTCTAATCTAAAACATGAAATTGAAATATGACTAAGCCAAGTTTAAACAGTTTGACTTATTCATGAATTGTGGCAAAAGTTTCACAAGCTGCACACAATTATTTTATTACAATAGATGAAAAAAGTAGTGGCATTTAGACTTGCACACTTTCCTTGGTTTATTTTTGCTTGGGGTTCATTTCTTTCTCTTTTTTGACCATTTTTATTCTTTTTACCCTTTGATTTTTCTTTTAGGGTATACCCTCTTTACATTTTTTAAATTTTTTGATTTTTTGGTTTGTCAAGAATATGGAACACCTATGCTCAAGTAAGAAGGTTTGAACATATTCCACACTTCCATCAAGACAAACATGAAAGATGAAACCTATTGATATAGGAGGCTGGGTCAGCTCATAGTAGCTCTTCCTTCCCATCGGCAAAGATGTCGCCTCTCACTTTCCTCAATCCGAAGAAGCCGCCCTCCAAATAGCTTTAAAATATGACCTGATCTACGCTCAATCTGGTTATGTTTATACCGTTCTTCCTGACATCCCCAGGCCCGGTGGCGCTAACGCCCCGGGGGCATCTCATTCCGCCGACGGTATTATTGGATCTCTTTCCCACCCATCCGCTCACCCTCCTATGAGCTATGGTCTCCCTCAGGGAGGGGCCAGCACCTCAAGCACTCTTCCCCCTCCCGGCAACATGTATCCAGGATACGGCATGCCTCCTCCTTTTGCCCAACCTCCTGCTTACCTCAATGTCGCCCAACCCAACCCTTACTTTTATCCATAGCCTGGTGCGCCAGCTCCTCCAGCATATGCGCTTCCGCCTCCCTTGCCTCCTCACAACCCGCAACAACACTTACAACCCCCTCCAGGGCAAGTATTTGCACAGCAGGGTGCGATTAATCCCTCTTCTTCTCAAAGAAGGCGGAGAGGCAACCAGAACCCATCTGCCCCCGGTAACCGAGGACCCAATTCTGGTATGGACCCTAACACTAGCAACCAGCCTCAGGACATCCCGCCCAGGCCGGACAGGCCGCTTCGCACAAACAAGCCCTGTTCGTGTTGCAGTGATTACGGCCACTACACTCACGATTGTCCTCTCTTACCCCAGATGCGACAGATGTGGGAGTCTCAAGCCACATTGCGCGGACAACACGCCTCCCCTCACGCTCCTCCTAATGTGGCCACTACCCAGCCAGCTGTGTTCACCGATCCTTTCCCTCAACAGGGATTCGTGGCTACCCAACCCCCCGACAGCCATGTAGCCACACCCTCGTCCATTTCTGGTTCCTCTGACTACCAGATCCTTATGATGCGCTCCGATCCTTCCCCTTCCGTCGACCTTCACCTTCAAACTCGGTCTCGCCAGTACCCCAAGCCTCCTGCTCAGTCTCCCGAGCCTCCATCTTCAGGTTCTACAGAGCCTCTTTCGACATCCAGTGGCCCCTTACACATCCCTCAACCCAAAGTTGAGGTTCATCCAAAGATTCCAAAGGGCCCATTACGCCGAAATGCTACTTCCGGTCGAGCCGCTCAATCGTATAGTATAGTAGATGATTTGGCGCAATCCCCTGCTGCCATTTCTACACTGGAACTCCTCCAGTCGTGCCCTTCTCAAAGGAAGGCTCTACTATCTGCCGTGGGCGCTGTTGATCCTGCTGATGACCAAATGATTGTTTTTGACGCCACTCAATCGGACCATCCTCCTCTCCCTCCTTCCGTTGCTTTCCAAATCCCAGTCAAAATCCGGAACGCCACTGTATCCCGGTGTATAATTGATGAGGGGGCATCCACTTGTGTGATGTCCGCTTCGGTTTGGAAGCAACTCGGATCCCCTGAGTTGGCCCCTTCCACGATCACCCTTCGAGCGTGGGATGGTCATGCCTCCCAGCCTATTGGCCTGTTTCGTAACTGTCCCATCACCCTCGCCGGTAAGACTGTTTGCGTTGACGTTGAAGTCATTGACGCCCCTCTAGACTACAACATTCTATTGGGGCGAAGCTACACCTACGCCATGTCTGCTGTCCCATCCGCGGTTTTCCGCAAGATGTCTTTCCCACACAATGGGAAGATAGTCACTATTGACCAGCTATCTTATCATGAGCCGCCGTCTCAGACCTCCTCCGAGACGACCATCTCTTCTGTAGCCAACAAGAAAACCGTCGATTCTCTGACCAGTGTCTCCCCCGGTGTCTACAAAGATTCCACCTTGCTTGGTACTTTCCCTCATCTTCCCCCTCCTTCGGTCACTGATCCCAGCTTGTCGAATGTTTGCATGATGCAATCGTCTCAGGCTGCCCATAAGTGGCCTGCCTCGGCTAGTCAACAACCTCCCCCCCGCCCTCCGCAACCAACTCCTAGCCATTCATCTCAGCCAGCCGGACCTCCTCCTTCTGGCCCTTCCCCTACAGCTGGTATCCCTGAACCCCTTTATCCTCCCGGATCAGTTCCCCCTGGCCTTAACCATCTTGGAGCCGTCCCTCCTGGTCATTTCCCTGCTGGGCAGATCCCTTTCCTAGCTCCCCCTCCCGAAGTATATTCTGTCCCCGTCATGGCCACCCTCTCCCTCCCTAACTTGACCTTGGGCATCCCGGTTTGGTACCTTGATCCCCCAGCCGCCACCCCCCCTGGTCACCCCAAACCTTACATGGCTTTGACACCGGCTCAACCGGTCCCCCTCGCTTCCTCCATAGCCACTGTGCCCCCAACACCTTCACAGGACCCTCCTCCTGTTGTGACGGCTCCCGGGAAGAAAGGAAAAGCCCGCAAAAGGGCCACCAACGACCAAACCACCACGACCGACCCGGCTCCTTCTCCGCCCGCGAAGCCTTGTGCCTTATGTGATGTCATTGGTCATGCCACCCATGCTTGTCCCGAGTTACCTCGTATCCGACCCATGGTAAACGTCGCGTTCCCCGACACTACGGTCCCTGAAACTCCCACTCCTTCTTCGACTGTCCCCAAGAACCCCAAGACTCTCCGCACCAACAAGCCCTGTGCTTTTTGCGAGATCCATGGCCACTACTCCCATTATTGTCCTCACCTGACGCATTACCGTGCCTCCCTTGAGGTGATCCGCGAGTATGAGGTTGAACAAAATCAATCCGCCTCTCCCATTCTCGCGCAGTATGCTTCAGGCCAGCCTGAGGATCCCCCCGCTCCCATCCACATCCCCCCCCGTGATGTTCAGATGACGGAGTCTACAGTCACCATTCTTTACCTATCCTCCTCTGCACGACACTCGGAGCCTAGCCCGCCCGCAGCCTCCCCTGTTGTGTCTTTTGATACTCGAGATCACTCCACTTGTGTCTCTGTTGACCTCTGCAGCCCGAGTCCTCGCCATGTTTTCGATAGCTCTCATACACCACCTTGTTTGAGTCTTGATCATCCTGCCCCTTCCTCCCGCCATTACCGCTCGATGACTTCTGTACCCTCACGCTGCCGTCATTTCCTTTCATCCCCTCATTTATTGTCTTGTCACACCATTTTGCAGGACCCCCCGTCCACACCCTTTATCGGTTACGCCGATGGTGCAAGTCGCTACTCCAGGAATCTTGCCTCGGCAAGGTGGGCCATCTTCACCCCCTTGCATGACCTCGTTCTGTCTAATGGGGTATGCATTGGTTCTGCCACCAACAATCAGGCCGAATATGATGCAGTGCGTGGCCTACTAGCTGATGCCCTCTTGCATCGCATCCGCCATCTGCACGTTCGTTTGGATTCCCTGCTTCTTGTAATGCAACTAAATGGTGTTTATCATGTGCATAACCCTGTGCTGTTTAGACGCTATTTACGAGTGAAAGTCTTAATACGTGCGTTTGAAACCATAACTTTCAACCATGTACCCAGAGACCAGAATCACTACGTCGATAGTATTGAAAACCATGTTCTAGATTGGCATTTATCACACACAATTCATACAAGACAATAACATTACATCAACCATCAAAAGACGATGCATATCCATAATATGTGTCGCAAACCATATATTGATGAGTCCATCTACTCTGATACATACGACATGCCCATAGCATGTTCCAAAAACTGGGGGCACCATATGCCCCTCCATACACTATAGGGGGCACCACCTGCCCCTACATACATCAGAGGGGGCACCATATGCCCCTAATCACTATCTGGAGGCTCCCGGGCCAATGGCTCTGCCCCTGCAGCATGTAGATCACGCATAGCTTGACCAACCATCGCCATGCGCCGCATGATACCTCGCCACTCCGAGGGGAGACCAACACATGGCTCTATGTACTGGTCATCTAAATCCTGCCACCCGCGCTCCGATACTCCGGTCAAAAGCTGCTCACATCTACGGCGGATGTCCTCCAGTAGGGCGGCTGCATCCTCATTCTGCGCTGCTCTCGACCCACTCGGAACTGTAGCTCCAGACGTTGCCGGTCGTCCCATATATCCGGCCGGTTTTACCGGTGCTATATCTGCATACCAAAAGTCCCTGAATCAGTATCATTATTTACTATTCAAAAACTTTAACATGCCCATATAAGAATAGCAATTTGTCACTTACCATCGGGCCCCCAGACTCGACCAGACGGAAGTGGCAACTTCGGATCCCCATAGTAGCTCATCCCACTATACGGGTAGTCGTCTATGTACAACGGCATCTGATCCCAATGGGCAAAAAACTCCGGTCGAAACACTCGCCCGACCGCCCCTCCTCGTCCTCTGCAGAGTAGTCGTCCCCAACGACGCATCCTGGGCTCTCTCGGGCCCCCATCTGGAAGCCGCACACGAGGCCTCAAGGTCGGGATCTTCTCAAAGAAGAAGGCGCACAATAAAGTCCCATATGAGCAATCATGATTCACCTGCCGCCTGCATAGCGACAACTGTCGCTTTAGCGACACCAGCATCATTTGGGCCCACCCAAAGTAGGTCCCACCCAACACACTCTCCACTATCATCATCTGCCCACCAGTGATGTGATGGAACGCCTGGCTGCCCAGGATTCGCAGCACAGCTGCGGCCACTGCACGGGTTTCTAGCCTCTCTAGATCCCCGACCGATATTCGAGTCCCCTTGACTTGAAGACCCGGTCGACAATGGCGTTCCACGAACTCCATGATATGCCGCCCCCGCGGCAGCACTTGCTGCGTGTCTCCCACGATCCCCAGTGGTGGGAGGCCGGTCAGAAAGTACACATCCTGGACCGTCAGTTCGATCCTGTGCCCTTGCACTACAAAGATCTCCTGATCTGGATCCCAATAACTGATAATCCGGGCCAGTAATGGTTCCCCTGCTCTCATCAACGGGTTCTCCACAAACTTGAGAACCCCAAATCCGGCCAATACACGACGAACGCCCTGATCCGCCTGGATCTCTGTCCGAAGTGTTTCCAGATCCCTCTCCCTCCAGTTGACCCGCAACTCTGCCATACCTGCACAAACACATTATTTTTGTCAGGGTACAGATCGGGAAAACCATAACCACACACCAAAACCCAACTCCCAGCCATCAAACAGCACCAAGCCCCCCTCATCTCCCAGGTCGCAGTTTTCTGCCATTTTCTGGACCAGGTCGCACTTTTTTCCCTCAAACCTGCGTCCTGGGTCGCACTTTTTGCCCCAAAAAGTGCGACCCGGCCGTAGAGAGGAGGGAGGGGCTGTTTCTGGGGTGTTGGGCCCTAAACTGCAAATCTAATCCATCAAAATGCAAGAGCAAGGTTAGGCCTCTTACCTCCAACTGACAAATCTCGAATCCAACGGTCGGTTTGTCCGCTACATTCGCCGCAAGATTTAGGGCCTTCTCTCCTCTCCACATTCACCACAGCAACAATAGCAAATGAATGATTTTGGAGGGAAAACTGCCTCATTAAAAGAGAACCCATGTTTCTTCTTTCAACTGCTGCGACCACACCGTAGCCCCGTTCGACGAACCGTCAGCACCGCTGGTTAGATCTCACCAAGCTCTCAAATGGGTTTTACTTAGTTTTTGGTGATTTGATACTTCACCCAGACACATTTTTTCCACGAAGGGTCACTTCACTGCTCCTTAAAATCGAATTTCCTCACTTACGACACTTGTACTTGGGGCACCATATCGCTCCCTTACTCGTCCATGTTCGTGTCGATTTTCGTCATGAGTACCCACCTTGTACTCATGCTTCCTTGGTCCCCCATTGAGGCCTTTACTGTGTGACAGCACTATCATGTCGCCCTTGTTTAGAGCATCCGAGTTGAGTCATCATTGCATTCATGGAGTCTATCCCGCGGCCTTTTCTACCCTACTATAGCCCTCCATTCCTTTTTGCTTGGTTCCTCTCTTGTGTCGCATATCATGACCTTCAGCCCCACTGTCCCCCATCCCTTTCGATATTGTGTCAGTCGCTGCTATGTCATTCATGCCCTTTATGCTCTAACAAGGGAAGTCGTCCATTCGCCACTCCATCCTTCCCATTTCCACCATCATCATTAGTGTCAGTCTGTCCGTCGCTCTATTGTTCTTCTCTCGTGCCTTAGTTGAGGATCTCTCATTGCCTCACCTACGGCGGACCTCCTTATGTCGACATCAGCACATTTATTCCAGAAGCAAGGTCTAGAGGGCGGTGTACCTTGGTTCCAGCTTCCACTTTTGTTCGGTGCCTCGGATCAGGCAGGGGGATTTCTCACTTCCCTTTGACTTGGTTGCTTCTCCAGCTCCTTTCAGCATGATCGAGATTCGTATACCGGACAGTCCAGTGACCCAGCAGCAGCTCTTGATGATTCCCGGGCGTGTGTGAGATGTCTCAGCCCTCATGAGGGGGTGGCCCTGCAGGTAGCCCCCCACATGCCCGAATGACCTCTTCATTGCAGCCTTTGATGCCGCTCCAGATTTTGATGATGTTGGCCTTAGCCACTTGCAGCACCTCTATGATTTGCATGTATCAGTCAGATTTTGTGAGCCCTTCCCCATTTACAGGGGGCATTCGGGTTGTATTTATCTCATGTACTCAGATATTATTGTACTAGTCCTGGCTGTTATCCCAGGCACATCATGTATGTGAGACTCTTCATTGTATTTTTATCTGGCCCTTGATTATGCCAACTGTACTCTATGGTTCGGTCCCTTGTTTACTGGACACACTATTCTTTTGTACTTTGTCACGGCGGGCATAGGTATACCTCCCCCGCCGCCTTCAGCACAGGTACCCTCTCATAAAAGAGACTTGTTGCACCTGCGAGTCTCGTCTCCTCAGGGTCTAGTTCTTCAGCACACTATCTACCTCACAGTTCTCTCTCTGACACCCCTTTTTGCTGTCTAGTGATTGTGTTCTTACAACGTACTTCGGTCATACGATTTGCTCCTGACACTCGCACGCTGGGGGGCAATCTGTTACACCATTTTTTGGTCATCTAACCTTTCATCATTAGATGGACCCAAGTACACCATATAAGACCAGTTTTACCCCAAGTAAAACTGCTTTCACTATGTTAATTAGGAAACCCCAAAAGGAATAATTAATTAAACCATAATTTAATTATTATTCCCAGTCATGTTTAACCCTAAAACAAAGAAATTAATGAGATAAACCCATAGTTATCTTATTATTTTCTAGGAATAATTATTTAATAATATTCCTTGTTAAATATGACCAAATCAACCACCATTAATCAAATAAATCATTATTTATTTGATTATATCCCAACCACTCCCTTAAAAAGATAAATAAATCATTTATTTATTTATTTTTCACTAATCAAGGGATTTGACCCAAGTCAAACACCCTTTCCCTCCAACAAATAATAATAAAATATTCCATAGAGGTGGATCTAGATGTGATTAACATTATTTTAATCATGCACCAAGATCTAGAAAGACCCAATATTTTGTTATAAATAGGAGGTTTTTCCCCATCATTCTTCACCTTTTGTTGCCTATTAGATCACTCTGGATCTATACACTTGGTCTCATTTCTGCCATTTTGCTCCCATTGAGCTCTACCTGCTACATTGGGTTTTTTATCTACAAGAGAGAGAAAACTTAGATCTGAAGTGCTGAGGACTACAAAGAACCCATCCCATTGAGGAGATCCGGATACACCTTCTTGTTTCCTCCCAGGTGCCCTGTAATATTAAAATTCATTTAAAAAAATCGTGTTCTTGTGTTGTCTGTTGGATGCATGGAGCAAACTCTTTACTTAACTTCTTAATGTCTTTCCATTTATAGATCTGTTTGTTGCAGCACTTTAACTACTAATTGCAGATCTGAAGATGTTTTGCAGCCATTATTGTTGTTAGGGCTATTAGTTATGCGTAGCTAAAGTGGTTCTTTTTCGTACACTTCGACGAAGAATCCATACTAACTGATCCCAGCTTGTCGAATGTTTGCATGATGCAATCGTCTCAGGCTGCCCATAAACGGCCTGCCTCGGCTAGTCAGCAACCTCCCCCCCGCCCTCCGCAACCCGCCATGGAGCAAACTCTTTACTTTACTGCTTAATGTCTTTCCATTTATAGATCTGTTTGTTGCAGCATTTTAACTACTAATCGCAGATCTGAAGATGTTTGGCAGCCTCTATTGTTGTTAGGGCTATTAGTTATGCGTAGCTAAAGTGGTTCTTTTTCGTACACTTCGACGAAGAATTCATACTAACAATCGCACTTTTCAGCCCATAAACTGCGACCTGGACCTCCAGGTCGCACTTTTCAGTCCATTTGCTGCGACCTGCACAGAAAACAGGTCAGAACCGTGACCTGCCAATTTTTCTGTTGTTTTTCTGCAATTTTTCTGGGTTTTTCTGAAGCTTCTGTCAGGGTTTTCCAGCCTCTGTCTCAGCCTGTTTCGACCTGTTTCTGATCTGTTTTGCTCATCTATGTGGGACCATATCCCCCTAGGGCTTCAGTACCCTCCACTTTTGGTGGAAGAGCTTTTATCTATTTCAGGTCTGTTTTTTCAGAGTTTCAGCCCCCCCTTTTCCAGATCTGATACCTCCTTTTCAGACCCCTTTTAATCAGCTCTTCTCCCTTTCAAATCACCTCCTGAAGATTTGTTTGGATCTACCTTTAGGGCCTCCTCCTTGACCCTTCTGCTTTTTGCTGATTTCCCCCTTTTTTCCAGCCACCTTGCCTCTGCCTCTTGCCTGTGATCTACCCCTCTTTTCAGCGTTTTCTCCTTTAGATCTCTGTCCCTTTCAACCCTAGATCTATTGGCCTCTTTTTAGTGTGTTTTTACTAGATTTTTTCCCTCTTTTAGATTAGTTTTGAGAGACCCGCCTTCTTGGGTTAGATCGATGCACTAGTAGCTATTAATTTTCTGTTATTTCAACATTATAAACCATTTTTTGCAGCATTATTTTCAGTTACGCAGCACACTTTTTCTCTTGCTCTCAAAACGAAAAGGGTTTAAAAATTAAAATTAATGCACGCCACACACTCACCCTAAGCGAAGAAGAGCCTGGTTTACACCGCCAGGAAAAGACTTTAAAATCAATTGACACTGCACCTTTCTGCCCTTGTTTCGACATTGTAATCACTTGATTCTGCACCTCCCTGCCTTTGTCGGTCGTTCTTCTTCCCCTTGTGCCTTGTTTGTGTTGTCACCATTGTGCCTCCAAAGCGTACATCCTAGAGACTTCTTGGCCTTCACCCTAAATTTCCGGTCGGTCGACCTACTCCTTCCCGCCATCGTCGAGTTAGTCCTCCTCCGAGTCCGGACTCCGATTCCTCTTCTGATTCATTGGGTTCTCCTTCTGGTTCTCCCCCTATCACCTTCACTATGTCTGGTCCAGGGCCTAACGCTAGTGGTAATCCCAGCCCTAATGCCGGGACTACTGCCAGCGGAACCACCACAGGAACTACCTCGGCTGCACCTTTGCTCCCATACATGGCAGGCCTCAGCCTCCCCGATTTCAATCAGTTGATCAATGACCCTATCCGCCACGATGTTGGTTGGCCTTCTATGCCAACCAAGCTCCCCTTCAACATCCCTAAGTTCGAAGGCCTTGCTGGAGAAGATCCAACCAACCATGTCCAATATTTCCACATGTGGTGTTCTTCCAATTCCATTACCGATGATTCCATCTGTCTTCGGTTGCTCCAACGCACGCTTATCGGCGAAGCTTCTAAATGGTATGTTGACCAGGCCACCTCTTCCCATACCACCTTTGCGACCATTGCCCAAGCCTTTTTATCCTATTTCCAGCTCCCTCTCTGATACGATACTGGTACAGAGATTTTGACTTCTTTCAAGAAAACCTCTTTGACCCGCCTTTCCACTCATGTCCAGGAATGGCGAAGAAGATGAAGCTTATGTCGAGCTCCCCCCTTTGAAGATCAGGTTTATATGGACTGGTTCCTTCGCACTCTCTTACCTCCCATTGGCAAAGATGTCGCCTCCCATTTCCCTCAAACCGAAGAAGCCGCCCTCCAAGTAGCCTTGAAATATGACCTGATCTATGCTCAGTCTGGTTATGTTTATAACGTCCTTCCTGACCTCCCCAGGCCCAGTGGCGCTAACGCACCGGGGGCATCTCATTCCACCGACGGTATCGTTGGAGCCCTTTCTCATCTGTATGTTCAACCTCCTATGGGCTATGGTCTCCCTCCGGGAGGGGCCAGCACCTCTAGCACTTTTCCCCCTCCAGGTAGCATGTATCCAAGATACGGCATGCCTCATCCTTTTGCCCAACCTCCTGCTTACCTCAATTTTGCCGAACCTAACCATTATCATTATCTGCAGCCTGGTGCACCAACTCCTCCAGCATATGCGCTTCCACCTCCCTTGCCTCCTCCACCCCCGCAACAGCACCTACAGCCCCCTCCAGCGCAAGTCTTTGCACAGCAGGGCGCGACTAATCCCCCTTCTTCTCAAAGAAGGTGGAGAGGCAATCCAAATCAATCTGCCCCTGGTACTCGTGGACCCAATCCTCAAGGTATTGACCCTAACACTGCTAACGAGCAACAAGGCACTCAGCCCAAGCCAGATAGGCCTCTTCGCACAAATAAGCCTTGTTCGTGTTGTGGTGTTTATGGTCATTACACCCACGATTGTCCCCTCTTACCACATATGCGGTAGATGTGGGAGTCTCAAGCCACATTGCGAGGAAAACATGCCTCCCCTCATGCTCCCCCTAATGTGACCACTACTCAACCAGCTGTGTTTACTGATCCTTTCCCTCAGCAAGGATTCATGGCTACCCAACCACCTGATGGATAGGTCGCCACTCAACCTTCCCCTTCTGGTTCCTCCGATTACCATATCCTCATGATGAACTTTGATCCATCCCCAACCGTCAACCTTCACCTTCAAACTCGGGCTCGCCAGTACCCCAAGCCTTCCGCTCATTCTACCCCCGAGTCCCCTTCTTCCGGTTCTACAGAGTCTCTTTCGACATCCAATGGTCCCTTACATATCCCTCAACCCAAAGCTGAGGTTCATACCAAGATTCCCAAGGGACCATTACGTCGAAATGCTACTTTTGGTCGAGCTGCTCATTCGTATAGCATAGTAGATGATTTGGAGCAATCTCCTACTGCCATTTCCACATTGGAACTCCTCCAATCATGTCCTTCCCAAAATAAGGCTCTGCTATCTACCGTGGGTGCTGTAGATCCTACTGATGACCAAATGATTGTTTTTGACGCCGATCAATCAGAACATCCTCGTCTTCCTGCTTCCGTCGCCTTCCAAATCCCAGTCAAAATCTGAAATGCCAATGTTTCTCGGTGCATAATTGATGACGGGGCATCCACCTGTGTGATGTCCACTTTGGCTTGGAAGCAACTCGGATCTCCTGAGTTGGCCCCTTCCACGATCACCCTTCGAGCGTGGGATGGCCACGCCTCCCAGCCCATTGGCCTTTTTCGTAATTGTCCTATCACCCTTGCCGGTAAGACTGTTTGCGTTGACGTCGAAGTCATCGACGCCCCTCTAGAATACAACATTCTATTGGGGAGAAGCTACACCTATGCCATGTCTACTGTCCCATCCGCGGTTTTTCACAAGATTTCTTTTCCTCACAATGGAAAGATAGTCGCCATCGACCAGTTGACTTATCATGAGCCACTGTCTCAGAACTCCCCAGACACGACCATCTCTTCTGTAGCCAATAAGAAAATCGTCGATTCCTTGACCAGTGTCTCTCTCGGCATCTACAAAGACTCCTCCCTGCTTGGAACTTTCCCTGGTCTCCCTCCTCCTCATATCTCTGATCCTAGCTTATCGAATGTTTGCATGATGCAATCATCTCGGGCTGCCCTTAAGTGACCTGCTTCGGTTAGTCAGCAACCTTAGTCTCAACCTCGCCCACCACAACCTGCTCCTAGCCATTCATCTCAGCCAACTGGACCTCCTCCTTCTGGCCCTTCTCCTATAGCTAGTATCTCCGAACCCCTCTATCCTCCCGGGACGGTGCCCCCTGGCCTCAACCAGCTCGGAGTTGTACCTCCTGGTCATTATCCCACCGGTCAGATACCTTTCCTGGCTCCCCCTCCGAGAGTCTATACGGTCCCTGTCATGGCCACCCTCTCTCTCGCTAACCTGACCCTGGGCATACCCATCTGGTACCTTGACCCTCCAGCTGCTACCCCACCTGGTCACCCCAAACCCTATCTTGCTTTGACACCGGTTCAACCGGTCCCCCTCGCTTCTTCCGTTGCTACCATGCCCCCCGCACCTCCCCAGGAACCTACCCCTATGGTGACAGCTCCAGGAAAGAAAGGCAAAGCTTGCAAGGGGGCATCCAAAGACAAGGCCACCCCGACTGACCCAGCTCCTCCTCCACCCGCAAAGCCTTGCGCCTTGTGTGATGTTGTCGGTCACGCCACCCATACGTGTCTTGAGTTGCCCCGCATTCAACCCATGGTTAAAGTCGCGTTCCCTGAGTCTACGGTCTCCGACCCTTCTCTTCTGTCCTCGTCCATAACCAAGAACCCAAAAACTATTCGCACTAGCAAATCCTGTGCTTTGTGCAGTTTCCATAGCCATTACTCCCACCATTGTCCTCACCTGATGCATTATCGCGCCTCTTTAGAAGTAGTCCGAGAGTATGAGGTTGAACAAAATCAGTCCGCCTCTCCCATACTTGCGCAGTATGCTTCAGGTCAACTTGAGGATCCCCCTGCTCCCATTGACATTCCCCCCCCTGATGTCCAGATGACGGAGTCTACTACCACCATTCTCTACCTATCATCCTCCGTGAGATCCTTGGAGCACATTCCCCTTGAGTCCTCCCCAGTTGTTTCGCTTGAACCCCCTTCAGCGACCACCCTGGGCTCCCCATCTTTTAACCATTTGTTTCCCTGTTCTTCTGTCATTCCCCGTGACGATCCATATGCGAGCCTTTCTTCCCCTACATATGATTTAAGTAATTTTTGTGCGTCATGTGGTTTCCCCTCCACTCTTCCTCCCCTCTTTTTCCATCCAGATGGCTCCTTGGGAACCTTTTCCACCCTTGACCTCCTCCTTTCCGCCCATACATGAGATAACACCACCCGTATCTCTGTTGACCTCCGCAGCCCGAGTCCCAACCACCCCTCCTCTTGCCCCCATACACCATCCAGTTTGTATATGCATCATAGCCATCTTTCCCATCACACTCCCTCCCACAATTGCCGCTCGATGTCTACTGTACACTCACGCTGCCGTCATTGTCCCTCCTCCCCCCATTTGTTGTCTTGTAACACTATTCCGCAGGACCTCCCGTCCCCACCCTATATCGGTTACGCCGATGGTGCAAGTCGTTACTCCCGGAATCTCACCTCGGCAGGCTGGGCCATTTTCACCCCCTTGCATGCCCTCGTGCTCTCAAACGGGGTCTGCATTGGTACTGCCACCAACAATCAGGCCGAATATGATGCAGTGCGTGGTCTCTTAGCCAATGCCCTCTTTCATCGCATCCTCCATCTACATGTTCATTTAGATTCCCTACTTCTTGTCATGCAACTAAATGGTGTCTATCGTGTACGTAATCCTATGCTATTTAGACGATATTTACGAGTGAAACTCTTGATACATGTACCTCAAGAACATAATCACTATGTAGATAGTATTGCAAACCATGTTCTAGATTGGCATTTATCACACGCATTTCATACAAGACAATAACATTCATAATCATTAAAAAAGATGCATATCCATAATATTTCTTGCAAAACATGTGTTTAGAGTCCATCTACTCTAATAGATTTGACATGCCCATAGCATGTTACAGAAAACTCAAAACTGGGGGCACCACCTGCCCCTACATACACACTAGGGGGCACCACCTGCCCCACACCTAATCACTATCTGGCGGATCCCGAGCCAATGGCTCTGCTCTTGCAGCCTGTAGATCACATATCCCCTGACCAGCCATCGCCATGCGCCGCATGACACCTCACCATTCCAAGGGTAGACCAATACATGGCTCTATGTACTGGTCATCTGAGTCTTTCCACCCGCGCTCTGACACTCCTGTCAGCAACCTTTCACATCTACAGTGGATGTCCTCTAGAAGGGCGGCTGCATCCTCATTATGCGCTGCTCTCGACCCACTCGAACCTGCAGCTCCAGATGCTGCCGGTTGTCCCATATATCGGGCCGATTTTACCGGAGCTATATCTGCATACCAAAATTACATGAATCAGTACCCTATCTACTATTCATTAAATTTAACATGCCCAAAAAAGAATAGTTACTTGTCACTTACCATCGGGTCGCCATACTCAACCAGACGGAAGTGGTAGGTTCGGATCCCCACAATAACTCATCCCACTATAGGGATAGCCGTCTATGTATAATGGCATCTGATCCCAATGGGCAAAGAACTCGGGTCGAAACACCCGTCCGACCGCTCCTCCTCCTCCTCTGCACAGTAGGCGCCCCCACCGGTGCATCCTGGGCTCCCTCAGGCCCCCATCTAGGAGCTGTATACGAGGTCGTAAGGTCGGGATCTTCTCAAAAAAGAAGGAACACAATAAAGTCCCATACGAGCAATCGTGGTTCACTTGCCGCTTGCACAGCGACAGCTATTGTTTTAACGACACCAACATCATTTGGGCCCACCCATAGTAGGTCCCACTCAACACACTCTCCACAATCATCATCTGCCCTCCAGTAATGTGATGGAACACCTAGTTTCCCAGGATCTGTAGCACCGCTGCGGCCACTGCACGGGTCTCTAATCTCTCTAAGTCCCCGATCAATATCCGAGTCCCTTTGACTTGGATACTCGGTCGACAATGTCGCTCCATAAACTCCATGATGTTCCGCCCCCACGGTAACACTTGCTGCGTATTTCCCACCATCCCAAGTGGCGGGAGACCAATCATGAAATATAGGTCCTGGACTGTCATTTCGATCCTGTGCCCCTGCACTATAAAGACCTCATGATCTGGATCCTAATAACTGACAATCTAGGCTAACAAGGCCTCCCCAGCTCTCATCAAAGTGTTCTCCAAAAACTTTAGAGCCCGAAACCTGGCCAAGACACGATGGACACCCTGATTTGTCTGGATCTCTATCCGTAATGTGCCTAGGTCTCTCTCTCTCTATTTGACCCATATATCTGCCATAGCTGCACAAAAACATCATATTTGTCAGTATACAGATAGGCAACACTGTAACCAATCACAAAAACCCAAATCTCAGCCCTAACACCGCACTAAAATCCCCTTCATCCTCCAGGTCGCACTTTTCTGCCCAATCCTGGGCCAGGTCGCATTTTTTTGCTCAAAACCTGCGTCCCAGGTCACAATTTTTGGCCCAAAAAGTGCGACCCGGCCGTAGAGATGAAAGAGGGTCTGTTTCTGAGATTCTGGGCCCTAATCTGAACTTTCAATCCATCAAAATGAAAGAGTAAAGTTAGGCCTCTTACCTGCAACTGACGGATGTCGATTCCAACAGTCGGTTTGTCCGCTACGCTTGCCGCAAGATTTAGGGCCTTCTCTCCTCTCTACATTCACCACAGCAACACTAGCAAATGAGTGGATTTGGAGGGAAAACCGCCTTATTAAAAGAGAACCCTTGTTTCTTCTTTCGCCTGCTGCGACCATACCGTAGCTCCGTTTGATAAAATGTCCACACCGTTGGAAAGCTATCACCGAGCCCTCAAATGGGTATCTGTTAGTTTTTTCTGATTTGATACTTCACCAGGACACATTTTGTCCAAGATGGGTCACTTCACCTCCACCCAAAATCGAATTTCCTCACTTACAACACTTTTACTTGGGGCACCACTTTGCCTCCATACTTGTCTTTGTTTGTGTCGATTTTCGTCATGAGATATCATCTTGTACTCATGTTTTTCGGGTCCCCCATGGGCTCTTTTCTGTGTGGCAGCACCATCGAGTCGCCCTTGTTTAGAGCATCCAAGTTGAGTCATCATCACATTCATGGAGTCTATCCCGAGTCCCTTTGTACCTCGCTATAGTCCTCCATCCTTCATTGCTTGATCCCTCTCTTGTGTCGCACATTATGGCCTTCAGTCCCACTGTCCCCTATCCCTCATGATCTTGTGTCAGTCGCTGCCATGTCATTCCCGCCCTTTATGCTCTAACAATGGAAGTCGTCCATTCGCTACTCATTCCCCTCCATTTCACCATCATCATTGGTATTAGTCTGTCAGTCGCTCGACTATTTTCTCTCGCGTCTTAGTTGAGGATCTCTCATTGCCTCACCTATGGTGGACCTCCTTTTGTCGACATCAGCTCATTCATTCCGCAAGTCCTGGCCTAGAGGGCGTGTACCTTGGTTCCTTAAACTTCTTCTACTCTTGTTTGGTACCTTAGTGGACGTGAAGGGCTTTTCAAGACCCTTTGACTTGATTGTTTCTCACTTCCCGCATGATCGAGATCCGTATACTTGATGGTTCGTTGATGCGCAACCGCCTCTTGGTGATTCCCGGTGTGTGTGAGATGTCTCAACCCTCATGAGGGGGTGGCCCTGTAGGTAGCCCCCCACATACCCGGATGACCTCCTCCTTGCAGCCTTCGATGCAGCTCCAGATATTTGATGATGTTGGCCTTAGCCACTTGCAGCGCCTCTTTGATTTGCATGTACCAGTCAGATTTTGTGAGCCCTTCCCCATTTACAGGGGGCATTTGGGTTGTATTTGTATCTCATGTACTCAGATATTATTGTATCAGTCCTGGCTGTTATCCCAGGCACAGCATGTATGTGGGATCCTATCAATTTCTATCTAAATTTCTGCTATGCCGGTTAGCATTTTAAGGGATCACTTCCTTTGTCCCTTGTTACCTGGACACACTATTCTTTTGTACTCAACTTTGGCCATGGCATGGGGGACAAGCCCCCGCTGCCTTTAGCACATGTACCCTCTCATAAAAAGAGACTTGTTGCACCTGTAAGTCTCGTCTCCTCAGGGTCTAGTCCTTCAGCACATTAGTCTACCTCACATCTCTCTCTCTGACTTCCCTTTTGACGTCTGGTGATTGAGTTCTTACAACGTACTTCGGTCATACGATTTTCTCCTAACACTCGCACGCTGGGGGGCAATCTGTTACACCATTTTTTGGTCATCTCACCTACTATCATTAGATGGACCCAAGTACACCATGTAAGACCAATTTTACCCTAAGTAAAATTTCCTTCACTATGTAAAATAACTTAATAAAACACATTTATTAGGTTGTTTATGGTCTAAACAGGAAACCCCAAAAGGAAATATTATACAAACCTATATTTGTTTGATTTTCCTGGTCATGTTTAACCCAAAACAAATAAATTAATTAGATACACCTTTATTTATCTTATTATTTTCTAGGAATAATTATTTAAACCTTATTTAAATAATATTCCTTGTTAAATATGACTTAATCACCCATAAATAATTAAATAAATCATTATTTATTTGATTATCTTTTAACCACCTCCTTAAAATGATAAATAAATCATTTATTTATTTATTATTCACAAATAAATGGATTTGACCCAAGTCAAATACTTTTTCCTCCAACAAATATAATAAAATATTCCATAAAAGGTGGATCTAGATTTGGTTAATGTTATTTTAATCATACACCAAGATCTAGAATGACCCAATATTTTGTTATAAATAGGAGGGTTTTTCCTACCATTCTTCACCTTTTGTTGCCTATTAGATCACTCTGGATCTAAACTCTTGGTCTGACTTTGAGCCATTATCATTTTCATATTTTCCATTATTTGCTGTGTGAGCTCCCTTTGAGTTCTATCTTTGTCTGGGTTTTCTACACCAACAAGAGAGAGAAATGCTAGATCTGAAGTGCTGAGGATTTCCAAGAACCCATCCCATTGAGAAGAATTGGAAACACCTTCTTTTTTTCCTCCCAGGTGCCCTTAATACAAAAATTCTTTCAAAAAATTTTTCTTGTCTTGTCTATTGGATGTATGGAGAAAAACCTTACTTTTACTGCTTAATGTCTCTTTATTCATAGATCTGGTTTTTTGCAGCACTTGTCTTGATCAACTAACTGCAGATCTGAAGATATTGGCAGCCATATTTGATGTTAGGGCTATAAGTTATGCGTAGCTAAAGTGGTATTTTTTCATACACTTCAACAAAAGATTCATACTAACATGAGGCCTTGACAGATACTCGAGATACAACTAGATTTTGGTGCATGAATATGACCAAGAGAAAACAACATCTACAACACCATGGGGAACCTTCATCTATGCCAAACTGCCCCAGGGGCTACATTTCAGTGGGCTATAGAGATCACTTTCTTGAATGAGAACGATTTATTTCTTGTATTTTACATTGATGATGTTATTGTCTTCTCACAGTCAGATGATGAGCAGCTACAACACTTAAGAATAATGTTTCAAAAATTCAGAAAATTAGGCATATCATTGAATCCTAAAAAAATATTACTTTCCATGGGGGAGGGAAAAATATTTGGGCATATCATCTCAAAATATGGCATCCAGATTGATCCCTCCAGGATCAAAGCAATTCAGTAATTGTAACTCCCAAGGAATAAAAAGGAGATACAGTCCTTCAATGGTAAGATAATTTTTTTGAGGAGATTCATCCCCAATCTCACTAAGCACCTTAGAGATATGAAAGATATGCTAAAGAAGGAAAACGAGGTAAGATGGTCAGAAGATTCAAAGAAATAATTCAATTCAGTCAAATTTTCTTTAACATGTGCTCCCACATTGATCACCCTGATTACACTTTAGACTTCATTAACTTTTCATTCGCTTTCGAGCACTCTTTGGCTACCGTACTAATGCATAAAAAGGGTCAAAGACGAAGAGATGTAGAACTGAGATACAACATTATTGAAAAAAAATCTTTGGCCTTGGTGAAAGCATCGAAAGAATTTCTGGTATACATCCTACACTCTCACATCATAGCTTATGTTTTGAATGTAGCGGTGAAATATGCGTTGTTGAAAACTAATTTCGAAGGGAGGTGAGGGAATGGATTGCAACCATGATTGAATATGATCTGGAGATTAAGCCAAAAAATTCGATCAAGGGATAAGGTTGGAAAAATTTGATGGCATAATCTAATTTACATGCACTGGACATCAATCTGATTTCTGCACTTTTTGAAGAGGAGGTTGATGACTTGTTGACACAGGTATCTCGTATTTTCACTTCATCCCCTTTTTATGATGATATAGTTTATGTTCAACAACATTTAAATCCTTCATTGGGTGTGTCTGAAAGAAAAGGTCGATCATTGAAATTAAAGGCTTAAAATTATTGTATTTTAGACAAAGTTTTGTATTGGAAAGAACCGAGAGGTGTCTTGCTAAAAGTGAAGCAAAGTAGGTGATGAATGACTACCACAACGGTGATTGTGGCAGCCATTTATTCTGGAATAGCACAGGGAACAAATTTTTAAGGGTTGGTTTCTATTGGCCCACACTTTTTTCTTATGTGTACAAGACCGTGATGAGTTGTCATGAATGTCAAATTTTTGAAGGGAAGAGGAATTTTATCTCGTTTCCTTTGCAGCCCATATCAATCCAGGCACCATTTTAGCAATGGGGTATCGATTTCATAGGTGAGATCCATCCTTCATCATCCTCCTAGCATAAGTGGATTTTGACGGCTACATATTATTTTACAAATTGGATTGAGGCAATCCTAACCAGGAAAGCAACTGATTTTGTTATCATTCAATTTTTGGAATCTAATATCTTGTCCAGATTTGGTTTTCCACAAAAGATCATCACGGATAACGTAGATGAATTTAAGTCCATAGAGATGGTGGAATTTGGTGAGAATTAAAATATCACATTGGTTCATTCAACTGCATACTACACGCAAGGAAATGGATTGGCCAAGTCTTAGAATAAGTATTTGGTCAATATTATCAAGAAGATGTTGGAGGTAAATAAGAAAAATTGGTATAAGAAACTCATTAATGCCTTGTGGGAAGACAGAGTAAGTAATAATAATTCCATAGGCATGTCTCCTTTTGAGTTAGTGTATGGGGTTGATACATTCTTTCATACTTCTCTTGTTGTTCTAGTCATGAAGATATTGCAGGAAGTTGCCAGCGAACCGAATGATGTTCAATGATAGAAAAACCAAATGATTCATTTGCAATAAACCAGGGAGGAAGTGTTTCAAAACACTTCTAAGATTCAAGAAAGAATCAAGGAAGTGTATGACTAGAAAACAAAGGAGGATGAATTCAATATGGGTGACGTGGTCCCCGTTGGGATGCTCAAAATGAAGATAAAGGAAAGAATGGTAAGTTTGAGAATTTGTGGAAGGGTCTATACAGGATTTCAGCTTGAAGAGGGAATCATGATTATTCATTGGAGGAAATGAATGGACAAGATAATTCAGGAGGACCAGTCAATGGTAGGCTTCTCAAGAACTACCTCTTTTGATCAAATTTCTGAAGTTTCTCAGCATCATTGGACATATCATTTTTATTTTTTGCCGAAGTGTGAAGGATTTAATCATCACAACTTAAAGCCTGAGGTGAAGGCCATAAGGTTTCCATAATTGGCTATTGCTTTGTAAGTATAGTAAGATTTTATTTTATTCAAAGTGAGTTCAGTGTGTATGTCAGTTTTGAGTTTTGAGTTTTTTCTTTTGGTTTTTGGCTCCATGCCCAATAGATAAGGCTACTTGGTTTACAGTGATCTTGACACCTCCAAGGAGTTTTCATCCCCAACTGGAGCCAATGTTAGTGCCTTGCAATTTTTCCAATCACCAGTGATCAAATATTCTCTTACAAGGTTTTTTTTAGGGCCTTAAGTCAAATTTTTGTGGTTTCATTAGGTCTTTAAATAAAAATTTGGTCAAAGGCTAGTGTGTCTAGGTCTGTTAGTACTCATTTCAAAAATTTGATGTTTTGGTCATTATCATCATTCAGTTGGATGAGTCACTACTTAAATGCCTCCATTATCATCTCAGTCACACCACCATGGTCATCATTTAGCTCATTTCATGAAATGTCACTATTAGGTCTTAGGATTAAATTCATAAAAAATATTTCATTTCACCAATAAATCCATCATTGAAGGAGTAGCAATATGGAAAAATTATCAATAAAGTATTTTAAAGTGTAATTTCATTTCAAATATGAATGTAATATGTTCCTCAATGTTCTAAAGTTGCATTTTTAAATCAAAATGTAAAAAAAAACACATGGTGGGGCCACTACACCACTATGAAGAGAATTTGATTTCCAAAATCTACAAAGGACCATACAATAATTTATTTCACTCATTCCATTGAAATTGAGAGCTAACTCAACATAAAATACTATCTTAGCACAATAATCATCAAAGGACACTCTCAAAAGGCGACTAGCACCCTCTCTAGGCAACCATCTTGCGTTTTCAGCTATCCACGCTGTGTTTTTTACCCTTCGCTACATTTTCACTTTTAGAGTAAAAACATTCATCTTTAAGGGATTTTAGTGGCTATTGAAGGTTCCATCAACCTGTTGACAAGTAAATTGAAGCTCTTGCAACCTCCTATCAATAGTTATTTCATCGTTTCAGTGGTGAAACCCTCCCATAGTCCCCATGCTATCTTTTTGGTGGGTGAGCTCCATAGTTTGAGTTCCAATAAAAAATACCTAATTCACTACATATTCTACCCTTCCCCACACCAAAATACCTTTTCCATACTCCCCTCACCATCATTTCCCTTACCCCTACACCTAACCCTAGCTCTTGCACTACACTTTTGGGTAGTTTTAGGGTTAAGACTCTGTTTGTTAGGTCCCTATATTACTAGTGTAGTCCTTGAATCCTTTATTTTTGTTAGTGTATCCTCCTTATGGTTATTATTGTACCCCTATAACCCACATATTGTTATTATTGCGCCCTTACATTATTATTGTTAGGTAGGCTACAATTATATTGTGACCCCATGGACTCCTATATATAGAAATGATGTTTTTTCATTTGTATCATCCAAGAAGTGTTCATTTATGTAGTGTAAAGGAGGCTTCCCCCTTGAAGTGACTTATTTCAAAGGCGTTGAAATCTCTTTTATTCTATTTTTGGAGTTGGTTTCATAACATTTGGTATCATAGCTTTGGATTCTAGGGTTTCGCTACTCCAAATAGGTCATCATATAAATGTCACTATATCTTTGTTTCCACGAAGGTTCAGAAGCTAAAAAAATTACCACGAGAAGCCGAAATCCTAAGGAACTTCGTGTAAAAAATTTAGATCTTGGTTCGCAATATTTTCAGAGATATGATCTGTGGAAGTTACGATTTTTGTAAAATGTGGCCGAAGAACACGGCTTGTAGTTTACTGTGCATCAATTTCAGAGCCAAAGGAGGAAATAGTGGCACGTCGTACAATTGTTCTCTATTGAACCAGTCCATAATTAGTTCATTGTACGAGATTGGAGATAAATTTGTTTTGAAGAATCCAAATCAGGTCAGACCTCTGGGATTCAAAAGAATATTAAGAGGGCTACTAGAGGGCGAAATTTTAGATACTGAATATCTAAAATCATACAGATAATTCAGTTACAATATCGAGCTCCTCAAAATAAAAAAAAGGTGTGTATTTTTTTCAAATTTCGTAAGTCTTGTTTGAAAAATCAATTTTAAGTGATTCCAAGGCCATATTGAAGCACAGATATCAGTATTGGGTTCTAAAAAACCCCCTAAAAAGAATTCAACACCCATTAATCCCTCAGAATACTCTACTATGACTCATTAGGATGAAGAAGTGAAACATTATATATCAAAATTACAAGAGCAAGTGCACCACATTTCGCTCTCATGAAGAGCAAAAAAAAATGAAATGGAAGTTTTGAAGAAAGGCGTGGAACCGAAGATGGATGGTTTGAAGAAGGGAGTGGGAGATAAAATGGATAGTTTGAAGAAATGCGTGGAAGCTAATATGGAGGTTTTGAAGAAATGCGTGAAAGCTAAGATGGATAGTTTGAAGAATGGCATGGAAGACATGGAAGAAAAAATGAAATACAACATGGAAGACATGAAGAATTATCTAAAATCATACGTGGAAGTCTTGAAGGAAGGTTTGACAAAGTTGATACACGACATGATTTCTAATGGCGAAAATATAGTGGAGGATACTCATGATGATAACAAAATAAATGTTAATCGTGATTGCATGAACTATAATGTTGGATCGAAGACCCACAATATTCCAAAGATAGATATGAGGAAGTTTGATGGCAAGGATTTCGTAACATGGATACTAAAAATGGAGAAATATTTTGATCTCAATAATGTGAAAAACACACAAAATGTACTCCTTGCAAATTTATATTTAGAAAAAAAATGCATTTGTATGGTATTGATGCCTTTGCTCCCGTAAACAAATTGTCACTTGGTCAATTTTTACGGAGGAAATGATAGCACATTATGAGGATAAAAATTATCAACACTATTAGGTCCCTATATTACTATTTTAGTCCGTTATTATTATTGTTGCACCCCTGTAACCCCAATATTGTTATTATTGTGCCCTTACATTAATATTGTTAGGTTGGCTAGGATTATATTGTGACCCCATGGACTCCTATATATAGAAGTATGTTTTGTCATTTGTATCATCCAAGAATTCTTAATTATGTAATGTAAAGTAGGTTTCCCCCTCTAAGTGTCTTATTTCAAAGGCTTTGATCTCTCTTTTCTTATATTTTTGGAGTTGGTTTCATAACATTTGGTATTAGAGCTTTGGATTCTAGGGTTTTGCTACTCCAAACAGGTCATCGTGGAATTTTCTCTATAAATTTTTTTCTATGAAGGTTCGGAGGCTGAAATTTATATAGAGCGAAGCCGAAATCCTGAGTAACATTGTATAAAAAATTCAAATCTTGATTCGCAATATTTTTACTGGTATGATCTCTGGAAGATAGGGTTATTTTAGGCTCCTGAATTTAATCTCAAAGAGGTGACAGTGGGAAAATCATCATAGCTCTCTCTCTCTCTGAGCATAAGATTGGAACTATGTAAATAGTGGCCACAACCACATGGAATTTAGTTTCCTTTGTATCAATTTTAGATCCAAAGGAGGAAACAACGACACATGGCACGTCATACAAGTTCGCTCTAATGAACTAGTCCATAATTAGGTCATTGTGGGAGATTGGGCATAGTTTTTCCTTGAAGAATCCAAATCAGGTCAGACCTATGGAATTTGAAAGAATATTAAAAGAGCTACAACAGGACCAAATTTAAGATATTGAAGATCCTAAATCACAGAGATAATTCAATTTCAATATCGAGCTCCTCAAAAGAAAGAAAACGATGTGTATTTTTTTTCCGAATTGCATAAGTCTTGTTTGAAGAATCAGTTTGAATTGATTCCAAGGGCATATTGTAGAATAGATATCAATATTGGGTTCTAAAATTCCCCTAAAAAGAATTCAAAACCCACTAAGACTTCAAAATTCTCTACTATGACTCATGAAGATGAACAAATGAAACATGACATATCAAAATTACAAGAGCAAGTGCACCGAATTTCGCTATCGCAAAGAGCAACAAAAAGTTAAATGGAAGTTTTGAATAAAGTCATGGAAGCTAAGATGGATGGTTTGAAGAAATGCATGGAATCTAAGATGGATGGTTTGAATAATGGCATGGATGGAATGGAAGAAAAGATGGCTAACATGGAAGAAAAAATGGAAAGCATGAAGAATGATTTAAAAGGAGACATGGAAGGTTTGACAAAGTTGATACAATAAATGTTTCCTAATGGAAAAAATACAGTAGAGGAAACTCATGATGAGAACAAAATAAAATTTAATCGTGATTTCATAAAATCTAATGTTGGATCGAAGACCCACCATATTGCAAAGATTGATATGAGGAAGTTTGATGACAAGGATCCCATAACATGGATACTACAGATGGATCATTATTTTTATCTCAATAATGTGCAAAACACACAAAAGGTACGCATTTCAACTTTATATTTAGAACAAAATACATTTGTATAGTATTGATGGCTTTGTTCCCGTAAAAAAATTGTCACTTGGTCAAATTTTATGGAGGAAATGATAGCATATTATGAGGATACAAAGAGCAACACCTTTTTTAGCCAGTTGATAAATCTCAAACAAAAGGGTTCAGTGGTGGAGAATATTGAGGACTTCCAAAAATTGAATATAAGGGTAACTGATATTCTAGAGGAACACAAGATTGATGTCTTCATAGGGAATTTAAAGGATAACATCCAACATGAGGTTCGTGTTTGGGAACCTGATTCATTGGAGAAGGCATTCACATTGGCAAGAAAAATTGAATGTAAAATTATGGCGACAAGGAATCCTACCACTCACATCTATAAATATGGAAGTGTTGCTACTCCTAGACTTCCACAACCTACAAGTTCGATACTACAACAATTGGAAGAAAAAATATCAAAAGGGATTTGCTACAGTTGCGATAGAAAATACACTAAAGGTCATAAGTGTGCTGAGAAGAAATTATTTTACATAGATTTTAAAGAGGAGGAAGAAAATGAAAAAGAAACTTCGAAAGAAGAGGATATACACGAGGAACCAACCCTAGAAGAAGAAGAAATGAGTCTAAATATATCGTGTAATGCATCGGTAGGAATTACCACTCCTAAAAATCTAAATAATTAGGGACATATTAAGAAGAAAAAGGTAATAATACCCATAATTTTATTCATTGTAAGGTAGCTAAGGAATTGAATTTTTTCCTATACCCATCACCAGAATGTCAAGTGATGGTTGCAAATGGAGGAACTATAAATTTCTCTAGAAAATTCCATAATATCAAGCTAACCAAGGGGGAATATGTATTGAATATTCCAATTCTTTCCATTCCAATGGAAGGTGTTGATGTTGTATTAGGAGTAAAACGGTTACAATCCTTGGGGACAATACCTTTTAATTTTTAAGAGCTTTTCTTGAAATTTTTTTCGAAAGGAAAGGAAGTTGAATTACACGGTATCGTATGGAACCCAGGAAATATAATAAGCTCTAATGTCATGAAAAATCTTCTTAAGAAATAAAAACGAGGCGTAATTGCACAATTATGCTCACTAGAAGTTCCAACATCAAAATCATCTATTTCTCGAGATCTCCAAAATTCTTGGACAATCATTCCAAGGTGTTTGAAACTCCCAAAGGACTCCCACCTATTCGCAATCATGATCATGTTATTCATTTCATTCCAGGAAGTGTTCTACCAAACATCAGGCCTTATAGATATCCTCATGTCCAAAAGAGCGAAATTGAACGTATGGTTGTAGAAATATTAGAGGCTGGTATTATTCAACCTAGTCAAACTTCTTTCTCTGCTCCAGTAGTATTGGTGCACAATAAGGATGGATCACGGCATATGTGTCCGGATTATAGCGAACTCAATAAGCTCATTATTAAAGATAAATTCCCCATTCCCGTGATTGATGAATTATTGGATGAATTACATGGAGAAATTTATTTTACCAATTTGGATCTTCGTTTAGAATATCATCAAATTAGAATGAAGACTGAAGATATTACGAAAACAACATTTCTAACGCATGAGGGTCATTATGAATTTTTGGTCATGCCTTTTTGCCTTAACAATGCACCTTCTAGATTTCAAGGGTTGATGAATTCCATTTTCAAACCCTTCCTTAGCAAATTTGTGCTAGTATTTTTTGATGATATACTAATCAACAACAGGTCTTGGAAGCATCATGTTTAACATGTTGAGGCACTCAACCTATTGGAGGAGAAACAATTATATGCAAAAACATCCAAATATTTCTTTGGAGTACAAGAGGTGGAATCTCTGGGTCATATTGTATCTCACGAGGGTGTTAAGGTAGACCCTAATAAAACTAAAGCCATTAAGGAATGGAAAGTCACCACTGCCATAAAGTAGTTGCGAGGATTTCTTTGCTTAACAGGGTATTATCGCAAGTTTGTTAAGAATTATGGGATAATAGTAGCACGTCTAATATCATTATTTAAGAAAGATGATTTTTCATGGACTCCTGAAGAAACTAAGGCCTTTGAACATCTTAAATAGGCAATGTGCCTAGCACCGGTCTTAGCGATGCCAAACTTCACAAAACATTTATTGTGGAATGTGATGCCTCAGGAAATGGAGTTGGTGTTGTTTTAATTCAATAAGGAAGACCTATTTCTTTTGAAATTCATCCAATCAAAGAAAACTATTTACATAATTCTATTTATGAGAAGTAAATTTTAGCAATACTACATGCACTACAGAAATGGTGACCCTACCTAATGGGAAGACACTTCAAGATAAAAAATGATCATGATAGTATTAAACACTTTTTGGAACAAAGACTATCTTCAGAAGAGCAACAAAAATTGGTCACAAAGATGTTGGGTTATGATTTTGAAATCATGTACAAAAAAGGGAAGTTAAATTTTTTTGTAGATGCACTCTCAAGAAAGAATGAAGAGTTGGAAGCATTGCTTTGTGTCATTTCTATTATCCAACTAGATTGGATATCCGAAGCAAGGGATGAATGGAAGAAGTAAGAAGCAGTGTGGACACTCATGCAAAAGTTGCAGCAATATCCTAGTACATCTGATACATTTAGTTGGAAAAATGATTCCTTATGGTACAAATATCATTTATATCTTTCTTCCCGACTAAAAAAAAATATTCTTTTGGAATTGCACACTTCTCCTTTAGGTGGACACTCGAGGTTTTTAGAAACTTACCACAGGGTGAAGAAAGAATTTTTTTGGGATGGCCTTAAATCTGATATTAGAAAGTTTGTAGATTTTTTTTTGGTTTTCCAATAAAATAAATTTGAGACAATTAAGGCCCTGGGTCCTCTACAACCTTTATCCATTCCAAGTCAACGTTGGGAGGATATTTCAATGGATTTTATCACAGTTTTACCTAAGTCCGAAGGAAAGAGTGTCATCATGGTGGTAGTTGATAGACTTACCAAGTATGCACACTTTTTTTCATTATCTCATCCATTTAAAGCAATTACAGTTTCTACTACATTTATGGACACAATTCAAAAGCTACATGGAAACCCAAAGGTTATTGTGAGCAACAAAGATCACATTTTTATTGGAAATTTTTGGACGGAATTATGTTCTTGTTTGGGTACTCAATTAGCTCATAGCTCATCTTATCATCCTCAATCCGATGGTTAAACTGAGATAGTGAATAAATGTATGGAAGGATATATTCGTTGTTTAGTATCTGCTAAACAAACACAATAGGTCAAGCGGTTACCTCTCACTGAATGGTGGTATAACACTTCCTTCAATACTGCAGCAAAAATGGCCCCATTTATGGCACTTTATGAATATCATCCACTGTCCATCACATCATATTTAAGAGAAAATTCTAAGGTTCAAGCAGTGGAAGATCACATCGAGCATCAACAAGAATTTCTCCAACTATTAAAGGATGACCTAAATTTGGCACAAAATCCAATGAAACAACAGGTAGATCAACATTGCAGTGAGAGAATTTTGGATTTAGGAGACTGGGTATTTTTACATCTACAACCATATAAACAAATGTCCCTTAAGAAAGTGAAGAAGGATAATAAATTATCGCCAAAGTACAATGGCCCTCAAAAGGTGTTGCAAAAGATTGGTACCATGGCATAAAAATTGGAGGTTCTTGCTTCTTCGCAAGTGCATCCAAATTTCCATGTTTCATGCTTAAATAAGGTTATAGGTGAAAAATGTCTAGTCCAAACAATATTTCCAGAACTTGATGATGAAGGAAAAATCATATTGGAACCTGAAGCAGTCAAGGAAACAAGAACTTGACAACTATGAAATCAATCAATTTCATAGTATCTCATCAAGTGGAAGAACTTACCCACTGAATATTATGCATGAGAGGATGATAATTTTATACAGAAGCACCCAGAGCTACTGAAGCATTGAGGACAACACTTTTTTTAAGGAGATGGGCATGTTAGGTCCCTATATTACTAATTTAGTCCCTTATTGTTGTTAATGTAGCCCCCTTATTGTTATTTTTGTACCCCTGTAACCCCAATATTGTTATTATTGTGAGCTTACATTACTATTGTTAGGTCATCTAGGATTATATTGTGACCCAGTGGACTCCTATATATAGAATGAAGTTTTATCATCTGTATCAACCAAGAATTTTTCATTAGTGTATTGTAAAGGAGGTTTCCCCCCTTGAAGTGGCTTATTTCTAAGGATTTGATATCTCTTTTCTTCTATTTTTGGAGCTGGTTTCATAACTAACACCTTCTTTAGACAATTGATAAATCTCAAACAAAAGGGTTCAATGGTGGAGCACATTAAGGACTTCCAAGAATTGAATATAAGGGTAGTTGATATTCTAGAGGAACACATGATTGATGTCTTCATAGGGACTTTAAAGGATAACATCCAACATGTTGGCCTAAGGGGTCCTAACCTAGGTTCGGATTTAAGGTTTGCCAACAAACCCATATACTACTGGCCCTTTCGGCAATGACCCACTTTCACAGGCCAAGGTCTCACCCAAAGTAGTATGGGTGGGTGCTAAAACCAGGTTTCCGCACCCTGGGAGAAAGAGGTTAATTAAGGCAGCCTTGTTGAGATCTATCAGGTTCACACATAAACAAGATTATTACCAAGCCCTTAATAGTATAACCCGCATGTAAACATAAAAAAAGCTACTATTATTAATAAGATATTAGTAACACCTTCACATCCACATGCGCGTTAGTAATTATCATAAAATAATATCACAATTGTAGGTAATTTATATATCATAGACATAATTGCAGCTAACGCAGAGGTACTTCAATAGTAAATGTAACCAATTCAGATCACATAGAGATACTTCAACAGATTTTGTGTTCATTAATGTCCAAAACCAAGTTACAAACCCAAGTCACAACCCACACACACATCCAGTGGGGTCTTCACACAACAGGACTAAGGATCTCCACGCACACAGCCAACAAGAGTCCTTACCCAATACTACCCAAAACAGATCCCAATAGTTCGTATCTAGCATCAATATTTCTTACTTACCTCTAGACTCAAACTATCTATCTATTTATATCATCATAGCCTGCATTATCCTATGGTCTGCAAAACGTGGTTTGCGGACTATAGGTCTACCCTTTGACCCATTACAATACATTGGGGGCTTTGACCCACCCCAAAGCCCATGCGCTAGACTAATTACTAAGAAAATATATATAAAAAATGCAGCTAGGGGACCCCGTTCCAACAAGCCCCCAACACAATCTTGTAACTCGTCCCGAGTCACAATGGCTATGGGGTTGGCATATTTTCCTAGAGCGAGTTGATTAGGTCAACTAAAGGAGGAAACACTCCTTCACTCTATGCGGCAGCGTTCTACACAATCTCCACCAAATTCTGCGAAGTTGGGCCTTTAGTGGCAGCGATGACACTCTGTAGAGTCTGATTCAATTGTTTGACCGCAACATCCAAGTCCTGAGATATCTTGAGGGCTTCAGCAGCTAATGGCTTGAGGTGGTCACTCAGAACCTTCTTCTTGTGGTGAAGCCCTTCCAGGTCATCTCTGAGTGCATGGTCTGCTTGCAAATGTGCCAGATGTTGAGCTGGGATCAGAGTGGGCATTGTAGCCTACATTTTCTCGAATTATTCTTCCTTCTAGTACAGTTCTTGGGTAAATCCACGCAGGAGAGGGTCGTACTACACCATAGACCACAGCCACATAGATGTCTCAAGAAATTCAATGCTGTGAGAAATATAAGCTATTATGATGTTCGTAGCTTCTGTGACCAGCACAACTCTCTGGGTGCGTACCTCAGGAGGGGTTTCCAGCTGCAACTTAGCTTGCAATTCAGCAATCTACTGCTCCATCTCGGTCTTCACATTCTGGATCTTGATCCGAGAAGCTTTTAGGGTTGGGATGAGTCCCTCAATCTTATCCTGGGGGGTGCCAAAGGTCGGAATGTCTTCGGTCACATCTACACAGAGTCTGTTGATCAGGCACTCCAACACAGTCTGTTGAGCAAGGGAAAGGATACACACGGCCTCTGCCTGGGACACCTCGGTAGTGTTTTCTACAATGGTCTACTCAACTGTACTTAGTAGCTAATGCACTTGATGGTCTCTGTCTTGTATTTCCTCAAAGAGGGACATGTGGAGAACCTGCAGCGACTCGTGTGGAAGCCAGGCCAAGTCCATATGTACTTCTGCGCAGGTATATACTTGCGCACATAAGTCAAGCATACTCAGAGTGATTGTTTCACTTGGCAGGGGTCAGAGGCGGCTTTTGGTCATGGAGATCAACTTAGTGTTGGTCGCTTGAGGCAGCCTCGCTTGAACCACGCTCTTCTGCAGGGTATGAGCTTTGAGATAAAGAGTTTGGAGCTCAATCTGTAATGCGACGACTGAGGCTTTCTGCTGCTCTTTCAAGGCAAGCCACCTGTATTTCGAAGCAAGGGTGACGACATCTGCAATTTTCTCCAAATATTCCTTGGTTAAAGTAACCTAAGTCTCCCTAGCGGGCCTTGTAGCCCACCGTTTCGGTCACTGGCCCTTGAGATTTTCATCCGTCTATTTCATGCCACGCAGGGAACTACCACCCTACACATCTAGACCCTTAGTCTCCATGTCCTACTATGATTCTTGCTCCACGCCTTCCGCTGCATCTAGGGGAACCTCCATCCTGGTGGAGCCTTTCGGGCCACAACCTTTTAAGTTCTTGGTGGTATCAAGTGGGGTGGTGGTCTTCGGAACTACAATTGTACTAGTATTGTTAGTCATTATCGATTTGAATCGAAATTTCCATTGCGGCGGCCAAGTGGCGATGAGCCGATCGATTTCCTCATTGGTGACCATGTAAGGCAACGACCTCCAAGCGGGATCCTTAGGGCCCTGAATCTCAACATTGTGAATTCTGACCTAGAATGCCGCGATGTGCTTATACTTTTCATAGACCGTTGGCGATAGGCATGGTCAGGAGTGAATTTTTGCTATGAGCGCGCCCTGAAAAAATACCCAAAATACTTTGTTTTCCTTAATACACTTTGCATCCTTTGAATCCCACAAGTTTACATATCACACACCTTCACACATGTCCAACTAGAGCTCAGGGATGACCAGTCCTTCAGGGTCTTCCCAAGCGACCAATGAAATTAGGAGCATTAGCCAAGAGTAACAGAATGCCTTCCCGTGATTGTAGGCCTCACATGCATTTTCCAAGAACTCGTTGCAGAGGAAATCTGACCAGTTAAAGCATACCCCCTTTTCACAACGGCCATTAAGCTGAATAAAATAGGTAGGGATAGTTGTGGCATGGTACTTGCACATCATTTTACAAGCAAGCAGTAGGGTACCCATGCACATTCCAGGGTCGGCAATGGTGCTGATCAGGAACCCTCTGTTGTTTTTCTCGACATGGTAGTCTTCTCGCACCTTTTTGTCAATCTATTGCTCATACTTCTTGACGACATACTCCATGGGATTCATCCCCTCCATGGGGAGACCAGTAATGCGGTGAATTAGGGTGGCATCGATGGGAATGCGGTCTTGTATCCACAAGTAGTTGTCATGGATTAGGGTTAGAAGCTCTCGCATAACTTGTTCAGTTATACTATATGGGCCAAAGTGAGGTATCCACAACAAGTTTAGTAATCCTAAACTTGCTAACTCATCGGCCCATGACATTGGTACTACCCATAACACATCATCCTCCAGTACCCTTTTGAGATAAAGCACAGGTGCCAATTCAGGGAAGGCCTCTAGGTTGACGAGGTCGTCATCGTCGAACTTCATTGAGGGGAGTTTACCAAATGCTTCTCCAATTATGGGGACTTCATCCAGAATCATTGGCATTTGCAGATAGGAGCGCACACCATCGAGACTCTTAGGCATGTTCACTGAGGACCTTTGAGGCCGAACATAGGGTGGTAGCCAATTTAGTGGGGTAATGAGCTGAGCTTCTTCCTGAGTAGACAGAGGTCACTTTTCCGTGTTAGGAGAGCGTGCGTTAGACACCATATGGGGGGATTTCAGGTTCTAAGGGGAGGTGCATGGATTCCCCCTAGCCCATTTCACAGTCCTCCCATGCCCTTGCTCCCGGCCTTTCCCCTTAATCTTCTTTTTCTCCACCTGCTTCCTCTTGGTTGGTGTGGACACGACATCTTCTACTTTACGGGTGACCTCCAATACTTCATTAGATGCTCTCTTACTAGAGGCCACGTTCTGCGATGATTCAACGGGATTGGTCATAGTATTTCTTGCTCCGAAGAGGAACTCGAGGTTGCTACTATCAGAGGGGTAGCACGCCCAAACATGAACAAAGAACAATAATTACAAAAATTTGTAAGCCACAATATTTTCAAGACATGTGGAACCCAATTCTGAGCTGCGATGCTCCATTTATAGATTTGAAGAGTGAAAAACAATCAGATGAAACTTAGTTGAAACTTACCATCAAGGAAACAGTAAAAAATGCTCAAAAATCACCACATTAATTACCTAATACCCGCTCCTTCCAATGGTAAAGTTGGATTTTACCCAGTAGTAGTGTTCCAACGGCTAGTTTTTGCAGCTATGTATTACCCTTGGAGGCCCAATGCACCTTCCCGGGCTCCCTTGCCTGTGGTCGACCCCTGTACATATAGCAGGCCTACCTACATTTTTCCGCTTTCCTGCACGTATCCATCCCAATACAGCTACTCCAGCCATATAGTTATTTGGTCTACACCGAGTTGGTCCAGTATTGTTTGAGATGAATACCATTAACATATCCTAGCAGGGGGTACCCATGCAGCATAGCCAATCTCACCGCACTGCCATTCGTAATTTTTGTTACGATATAAGCTCCCAACCAATGTTGGTGGAATTTCCCACGGTGGTGCAAAAATTGGCTATCATATAATAATACTAGCTCGTCTTTAGGAAACAACTTCTGTCGGATATGCCTATTATGCCAAGATTTTTCCCGAGCCTTCCTAACTTCCTGATGAAAGCTAGCAATGAATCAATCTTCTTCTAAGGTGACTAGCTATGCTAAGCATTCCTCCATGATATCGGGCTTTGCCATGTTCGTAAAGGCCATGATGCGCAAGCTAGCAACGATATAATCCATGGGAATAATGCCCTCCTTTCCATACACCATCAGAAACAGTGTTTTCCCAGTCAAATTCTTGCATGTGGTCCGATAGGCCCAAAGGACTGACAGGACGCACACATCCCAGTCACTTAGATTGAAATTACAAACCTTGGTAAGTGCATGTTCCTGAATTTTATTAAAAGCTTCTACCGTTCCATTTGCCTGCAGGTGATATAGGGTACTTTTTACATGGTGGATTCGAAACTCCTCATTCAAAGCTTGTATTGTGTCATTAATGAAATGCGTACCTCTATCGCTCATCAAGATCTTCAAATGTCCAAACATGGTTAGAATATTCTCAAAAATAAAGTGTGTATCAGTATTTGCAGTACAATCCTTCACATATTGTGCTTCCACGCATCTTGTCTTCTTACTTGGTGGGTTGATTGGCCCAATAAAGTCTATTTCCCATTTATCTAATGCTTGCAGGGCCATATATGGTTGTAATGGAATTTCATCCCTGTGCGATGGTCCTCCTATCCTTTGACATGTGTTGTAGGCTTTGCAATAGTCGTGAGAATTTCTATGTAGTGTGGGCCACTATAGCCTAGCTCTTAAGATCTTCTGCGTCGTTTCTTTTCCTCCATGGTGACCTCTTGCTACACCTCCATGTGATTCTTCTAGAATGGTTTGTCTTTCATGCTCTAGTACGTATCTTTCCAGTACCTCATTAGCTCCCAGCTTATACAAGAGGCCCACGATGATGGTAAAGTCAGTTGCGTTGGTTACCAGTTATTTTTTTTGTTGTACCAAATAATTTTGCAGGTTCCATCCCCGTAGTTAAGAATTGAATAATATCGACAAAGTGCTCACCAACCACCTTAATAAAAAATAGTTTTGCATCGGATAATCCTTCCTCTAGGTTGGTTGGCTCTTAACCACTCTCCATTCAGGACAAGTTGTCTGGTCCAACATTCAATTTACCCGGCTTCACAATTATCTCAAAGTCATATTCTTGAAATAGCAGTAACCATCGAGAAATATTCCCCCCCAACAAATAATTTTTCATGAGGTACTTCAAAGTTGAGTGATCCATGAACATATTGAAGTGCCCTCCCTATGGATAATGCCAGTATTTCTGCAAGGCATACACCATTTTCAACCCTTCGCGTTCCGTAGTGGAGTAGTTACACTCCACGCTAGATATTTTTCTCCTAGAAAACGAAACCAGGTGGTCAATGTTTCCCTCCTCGAGCAACATAAGGACAACTCCTAGGGCGATCCCTGAAGCATCCACGTGGACATGGAAAACCTTCGTCCAGTCCAGAAATATGAGGATAGGTGTAGAGACCATTTTTTCCTTGAGTAGCTCAAAACTCTTCTGACACTCCGCATCCCAAAAAATGATACATCCTTCTTTAGCAACTTTTCCATGGGTTTTGTCATTAGTGCGTACCCTTCAATAAACTTCCTATAATAACCTGTGTACCCAAGGATGGAGCGCAACTATTTCTTAGTTGTGGGGACTGCTAAATTGATGATAACTAAGACTTTGGTGGGGTCAACCAACAGTCCCTGCCGACAAACTATATGGCCTAACGAGATCCCGAAAGGCACACAGAATATTCACTTCTTAATATTTATGTAAATCTAGTGCTTTCTACAGGCATCCACCATCATGTGTAGGTTCAAGACGTTCTTCTTTATCAATCCAAATATTTTCCAAACGTCAAAGTATACTTCCAAGAAATTGTAAATGAACTCCTTGAATACTGCAACCACTACCCATGAAAATATGGTAGGGGCATTTTTGAGCCCAGATGGCATGATGGTGTACTGCAAGGATCCCCATTCAGTGGCCAATGTAGTTTTTATGTGATCTTCAGGTGCTATCCTAATTTTATGGTAGCCCAAAAACCCATTACTGAATGATTATGCTTCCTTCCCTCCCACACTATCGAGGATTTCATCATAGAATGGCATAGGGAAGGGACCATGTATGCATGCATCATTCATATTACGCAGGTCGACTGTAGTTTTCCCAATTTTACCCTCAAGATAAAATGAAACATTATAGTGGCATATTTTTATTTTGTTTAATTAAATGGGTAAGGAGACCCCTTAACCCTTTGGTGATAGAGAAATAACACTCCTTATGAGGAAGGAGGACAAATAAGCAGCTGAAATAACACCTGATGGTGTGAACATGATGAGGATCACCTTGAGTTGGCCATCTTTGAGCAAGTCAATAGCGCTGCCTTAGAGGGGTTGCTTGCTTTAGAAGACAACACAGTTTTTGGAGGGGAAGCATTCAAAAGTGAATGAAAACCCTAATTGTGGGTCCTATGGTTAAAGAGAGTTCATTTTATTTATAAGAAAGAGGGAGCAGCTCATTTGGATTATGCTTTGATTTATAAATTTCGTGGTGAGGCCAAGGACTTGCACATCCAAGTTGTTTAGCAGGATTGCAGTGCTCTTGAGCACTGGGGGTGTTCCTGGGATGGGATCCCCCACCTCTTCCTCATGGGAGGAGAGGATTTGTGTTGCATTTCCTCACTCCTTCAGTTGAAGCATTATTTCTGTAGCAGAATGGTGTTCTGTAGCTGGGGTAGCAGCAGAGGAACTCATTGAGTCTTTCACTACTTGATTTTCAGTGGAGGAGGGATTTCTTCATGGGAAGAGCTGTAGAGAGGGATCTTGGACTTCATTTTAGATCTATGGCATTAGGCCACTCATTCACCATCTCCCACTATGTAGTCATTTGGATAAACTGTGTTATTCCATGAAGGCAGTGTTGAGGGAGATTCTTGTGCTCATCAGGAGGAGTGCTTTTGAGTAAAAGGGGATCAACCCATTTTCCCTTGAGGGCATTATCAGAGGAGGGCTTCAGAATTTCAGATCAGCCATAGCCTCATATTCATTTGGTTTCAGTTGCAGTGATAATTTGTTTGTCACTATTGTATTTTATTAGGCATTTCTAGCAATCTCCGTGAGATTGGCTACAAATCCCATATTGAGCCCATTTTCCTCTCTTGGGATTTTTTTTCTTATATATTTCAGCCACATTATCACTTTTTATGGATTCAGACGCTACATCTCTCATAGATACTGTGCATTTATGGTTTCCTGACATTCTGTGTAGCTGCAGCTACTCCGACATTATAATGTATATTCATTGGAGATTGGTCCTAGAGCTTGAGGGCTTTGTTCCTCATGATATTTTTGTATAATATTGCTGATATAATAATAATATGATGGATGTAGTATTTACCCTCTCATGATATATTCATATTTTTAGATTTCCATATTGATGTTCTGCATATTGCTGTAGCTCTCTCTTTGAGCATTATTTTGGAGACCTAGATTGGGGAGATTTGAATAACCCATCTAGATGCATTTATTTCAGCTCATTTTCTGTAGGGAAGTTATATCAGATGTTCTATAGGGAATTCCAGTTTTTTCCAGCCTTATTTATGTATTAGGTTCCTTATAAAATGTCCTCATGGATAGCTACAGTAGAATTCCCGAGGTGGAATATTGCATATCCATCGGCAGAGTCTGTGAAGGGCCAACTAGCCTCAGGATTTCTCCCTTCTTTAAAGGAGACATATCCTATAAATTCCCCAGCAATCAATCTCTAAAATGGACTTGCAGTGTCTCACTGAAGAAGGACAAATGGAATATCTTAAGATATTCCCGATGGAGCAACAAGTTCCAGATTTGGAACATTACAGTGGCATCAGAGCATGATTTTGGCTCAGGCTACACCCAGGATCTAGAAGTTATCAGAAAGAGGAGCTTCTCTCCAAGGAGAGGATATTTACAAAGGAAACAAGCAAAGAGGAATGAAGGAAGAGGATTTTTCCGTTCTTCTTTTCCAGACCAATGAGGAGATCATTGAAAATCTTGATGAGAGGGAAAAGCGGAAGATTTTCTGAGAGTGTTTGTTGATAAGACAAATTCTAGCTACTTTACATGAACGGTGTGGGCATTCAGCCACACATGCAGATCCACAGCGCAGTCCCTTGTTCACCTGCATTGCAAGGGAGTAGAGGAAGAAAATGAGGCCATAGGAGGAGCAACACTGCAACTCAAGGTATGGCTCATGATTTTTGGTTTGAAGGTTCCAATTTTCATTGTCATGCAAATGCAAAAACATGTGATGCATTCACTAAGGGTTTGATGGAAAAAATTAGTGAAACCCATTGTGGCATAAATACAAACAGTTTGCATGCATTGGAAAAAACCAACGGCGCTGTCACTTTTGGAGGAGAGCCATCACCACATGGGGGTAAAAAGGGAACCAATGCTTCCACTAAAGGAGCCCTTGTGTCTTTGCAAGGAGTTCCAAATAATTTTGAATTTGGGTACCAAGACACAATTCTAGATCCATATGTAGCATTTGTTGGGGATTGTGAGATGGAGAAAGAAGAGTAGAAGGATTAGCATGAATGGATGAAGAGAATTCCCCCTTATCTATTTCAGATAGTTTCTGAACAAAGGAAAGAGACTGCACTGCACAGAGGAGAGAGGGACAAATCAGTCCACTCATACATGCAGTCTATTTTCAGATCTTGATGTCTCACTTTTTGGTGGCTTTCCATCTAGGAGGCCATTTGATCTAGGGATGATGAGAGGCATCATGCTATTTAGTTCACCACTCATTGGATTCTAGAGGGGTGGAGACATTAGAGGAGTCCATTACAGCAAAAAGAGTTTGCGGATAAGCTCAAGGAGGAGGGATACATTCTCTCATTTTCAGTACCACCCATTCTCATCAGTTTGACTGCACAAATATAGTTGTTGTATGGATGGAAGATGGCATATTCATGATGCAGGATGATTGCTCCAAGGGTTTGGATGAACATAGGATTCTTCCCTTGAGGGAGGACCCTTTTCATGCATTGGAGTAGATGGAGGCCACTCATGCTTACATTGGCCAGAATCGGGAGATTCTTTGGAGGTGATAGTCTCTCATGGGAGGCTCATTATCAGAGGTCCTTATTTCTATTTGACCATGAGCAGCTACATGATGGCATGGCAACAACTTGGAAGATGAATTTTTCATGAGGGGATGTCAAGGTAGTAGGCAGTAGCATGATGGAGCACCATATTGCAGAATACCAGCGCTGTCTATGTGGAGGACTGATCCAGGATGGAGGGCTAAGCTTGGGTTGAGTATTCCACAGGATCCTGATGCATGCATTATTCTAGATGACCAGGAGGGTGATGAATGATATAGATTTTATGATATGGTCATCTAACACTATGGAAAATTCTTCTTGGCTAGAGCTTCTAGTCTCAGGGAGAAATTGTTGCATGCAGCATATGCGGGCTTCCTATCTATGCACTTAGATGCATACTTGGATTGGCTAGAGGAGTTCACTTGGAGGGAATTCATCATGGTATCTATCAGCATAGGGAGAGATGCATAGCATTTTTTATTATGGTAGAGAGGACCTCATAGCCACTTCCCTACTCATTGGAGGTAGAGGGAAATTCTCAGTTGGGCCATTTCCGCTCAACAGCCCAAGTACAAATTGGAGAAGGTATAATATCACATTTTGTATTGTAATTTCCTTCCTTGTTTGAGCAGCATGATGAGTCAAGAGGATTTTTTCCTTCTTGCATAATGTACAAGGATGTATTTGTAGACTTTTGTAGCAGAAGAATGGACCTTTCTTACGGTGGTTTGTGGAGGGAGCCACATGCTGCTTGGTGTGCACCATTGGCACCAATTTATATTTTCATGTTCCTATCTTTTGAGATGTGTGTGGCAGAAAAAAAGTGGTTGGGAAAGAAATTTTATGTATATTTTTTATGCAGGCAAGAGGCTCACTGTGTTGGTCCCATGAGAGGAGTACTGACCCACTCTCTAGTTGTCTTGTGATAGCTTGTTTTCATTGTATTACACTACCTTGTATTGCTGATGCTTATTTATTCATAGGGAGCACTATTGGGAGAGTGAATTATATGTTGGGACAGCCCATTGGGAGAACCATTCTCCCCATTACATATGTTCTATATTGCAGGAGATACCATGGGCAAACCATGATTTCCATACTATTACTTTTCTCTTCTTGTGGGGAAAACCACTTGGAGAATTTGAAGAGGCATTTCATGGCTGAATATTTTGATGGGGTAACTTGGGCCACTCTTGGAGGCCATACCATTTCAGCCCAAGGACAAAGGCATCCCCATATGCACTATAGAGGGAGAGAAGAGCTTATTGGGATAAAGTAGCAAAACTCTCCATTCAGCCCCGCTACATTGCACAGAACCAGGGGCAAGATTTCCATTTGGATGATAGCATGGGTGAGGGGATCATCAGTGGGATTATATTTTCCCATGCATGTCATCACTCCTACCTTGAGAAGGCCATGGTTCATCAGGGATATTTCCACCTACACCTTCTATCTTTCCGTAAGGTGTACCATTCCGGTTAGCATACTTGGGAGGGGGCATTGGAGGACAGTTTTATTGCAGCATATGTTGAGCAGCGGTCGAGATTGTTGATGAGGAGGCCATAAGAGAAGAAGGGGGGAGAAATTTTTGTTCTCTCTATGCAGTTTCTTGGGGACAAGCAACATGTGGGAGGGAAGGACTGTAATGTTCCCAATTTTAGCCTCAAGCTAAAATGGAACATTATAGTGGCATATTTTTATTTTGTTTAATTAAATGGGTAACGAGACCCCTTAACCCTTTGGTGATAGAGAAATAACATCCTTATGAGGAAGGAGGACAAATAACCTGCTGAAATAACACCTAATGGTCTGAACATGATGAGGATCACCTTCAGTTGGCCATCTTTGACCAAGTCAATAGCGTTGCCTTAGAGGGGTGGCTTTCTTTAAAAGACAACGAAGTTTTTGGAGGGGAAGCATTCAAAAGTGAATGGAAACCCTAATTTTGGGTCCTATGGTGAAAGAGAGTTCATTTTATTTATAAGAAATAAGGAGCAGCTCATTTGGATTATGCTTTGATTTAGAAATTTTGTGGTGAGGCCAAGGACTTGCACAAGCAGGCTGTTTAGTAGGATTGCAGTGCTCTTTAGCACTGGGGGTGTTCCCAGGCAGGGATCCCCCACCTCTTCCTCATGGGAGGAGAGGATTTGAGCTGCATTTCCTCATTCTGGAATTTGGCCAAGCTCAATCCTTCAGTTGCAGCGTTATTTCTGTAGTAGAATGGTTCTGTGTAGCTGGGGTATCAGCAGAGGAACTCATTAAGTCTTTCACTACTTTATTTTCAGTGGAGAAGGGATTTATTCATGGGAAGATTTGTAGAGAGGGATCTTGGACTTCATTTCAGATATTTGTCATCAAGCCAGTCATTCACCATCTCCCACTGCACAATAATTTGGAGAAACTGCGTTATTCCATGAAGGTAGTGTTGAGGGAGATTCTTGTGCTCATCAGGAGGAGTGCTTTTGAGTAAAATGGGATCAGCTCCTTTTCCCTTGAGGAAATTATCAAAGGAGGGCATCAGCATTTCAGATCAGCCACAGCCTCATATTCATTTGGTTTCAGTTGCAGTGACAATTTGTTTGTCACTATTGTATTTTATCTCGCATTTCTAGCAATCTCCCTAAGATTGGCTAGAAATCCCATATTAAGCCCATTTTCATCTCTTGGGATTTCTTTCTTGTATATTTCAGCCACATTATCACTTTTTATGTTTTCAGCACCTGCATCTCTCATAGAGGCTGCACAGTTATGGTTTCCCGGCATTCTGTGTAGCTGCAGCTACTCCGGCATTATAATGTATATTCACTAGAGATTGGTCCTAGAGCTTGAGGGCTTTGTTCCTCATGATATTTCTGTATAATATTGCTGATATAATCATAATATGATGGCTGTAGTATTTAACCTCTCATGATATATTCAGATTTTCAGAGTTTCAGATTGATGTTTTTCATATTGTTGTAGCTCTCTCTTTGAGCATTATTTTGGAGACCTAGATTGGGTAGATTTGAATAACCCATCTATATGCATTTCTTTCAGCTCATTTTCCGTAGGGAAGTTATATTAGATGTTCTATATGGCCTCCCAATATTTTTCAGCCTTATTTATACATTAGATTCCTTATACAACGTCCTCATTGACAACTGCAGTAGAAATTCCCGAGGTGGAATATTGCATATCCATCGGCAGAGTCTGTGAAGGTCCAGCTAGCCTCGGGATTTCTCCCTTATTTGAAGGAGAGATATCCTGTAAATGCCCCAGCATTCAATCTCTAAAATGGACTTGCAGTGTCTCACTGAAGAAGGACAAATGGAATATCTTAAGATATTCCCGATGGAGCAGCAAGTTCCAGATTCGGAACATTACATCGACGTAGATTCTTATTTCTCCTTTAGTATTTTTCTCTTGAACCACCATAGGGCTTACCCAATTTGGTTGTTATACTGGTTCGATGATACTTCTGACTAGAATTTTTTCGATCTCCTCCCTAACTTTCTGCTTATACTTGGGGTTCAATCGATAAGGTCACTGCTTGACAGGGCGTGCATCTAGTTTTAAAGTGATTCACATCACCCCCAGGTCCCTTGTAGTACCTTTGAGTTCTGAGAATTTCATAGGAAATAGTTCCTGGTACTTCGTGAGAAGTTTTATGACTTTCCCAATGCTATCGTCATCCCAGTAGTCCCCAATTATAGCTAGCTTAGGTTGTTCCTCTATTCCAATGTTGACTTCCTTTAGCATAAAAGGCTTGGTCACATCAATGGCTTGCAGTGGGGTTCCAAAAACTTTTCGTTCACCCTCTGATTCCAGGATAGTGATGTTTTACAGGTCTTCTTCACATTCCTCCATTGATAGATTGCGACAGTTAGCAATATATCGCATCGGCGTATCCCAAACTGGTTCCCCATACTCCACACGAGGGCCTGATCCATCAAATACTAGGGAATCTACATCTTGTAGGACTTCATCCATTTCCTCAGTTTTTCCTATCAACCCGAACGTCTCCTCAAACTCGCCCTTCATGGTCTCCCAGTGGAGGGTGCACTGATGTAGCTCTGCATCCAAATACCATGCGGTGGGGATTAGTCCCAAGGCATGAATGAATAGGTGGACCCATTTGTCCTCGGTCCTTTCGCACCACACCTCCATCCATGTAGACAAGTTCTTGCCTGGGTCCCCTTGGCCAAGGAAAGTATCCATGCGTCAGTGAACCGAGGGTTCAAATCGTAGGATCATCATCTCGCGACATTCCTCCCAATCTTGAAAAGCCTCGTTATGAGTTTTCCACCATGGCATAGGGGTCATACATATGGCTAGGTTAAGCAACCACATTCTTCGTTCCCTTGGGACTTCTACTTCGAATGCTCTAAGAAAATCCCTAATACTACTAGAATCATCAAATTAAGGTAGTTCTCTTACCTCTGAGGAGATACACTAGAAGGACTTTGTGATCCTAAGACATCATAGGGAAAATACTTCATGAAACCAGTTCTGCCAATTTGTTCTCTCCCCGTCGCAGTTAGAGAGGCATTCACTGTATTTCTCCCAGCAAAGCACACCATCAGCCATAGGGTTAATCCAATCCTCGTCCCGGGCAGTTAGTTTATAGATATTGTTGGAACGAGGTTCCATAACCTACATTTTTCGTACACTTTTTCTAAAGTTAGTCCTGCATAGGGGTTTTGGGGTGGGCCTAACCCCCTAATGTTTTTAATGGGTTAAAGGGTAGCTCTAGGGTCCACAAACCATGGTTTGTGGACCCTCAGACATCTAAGGATAAGTTTTTATAAATAGATAGATATTTGGGTCTAGTAGATAAGAAAGTTGATAGATTAATGCTGAATGTGAACTGTTAGATCTGTTTAGGTTGTTTCGGGTAAGGACTCCTACTGGCTTTGTGCACAGAGATCCTCAGTTATGTTGTGTGCAGACCCCGCTAGGCTGTGTATGCGGTCTTCGTTGTGGTTCTTTGTATGGTTATATGTTGATTACACTGTTAAAAGAGCTGTAAATAGAATCATTCTGTGCGAACCTAGTAAGTTATAACACAAATATGCCTCGACTTACCTACTCTCTCTCTGGGTGTGGAAACTTGGTTCCAGCACCCTCCCATACTACCTCGAGTGAGACCTTGGCCTATGCAAACAAGTCATTGCCGAAAGTGCCAGTAGTATAGGGGTTCGTTGGAAAACCTTAACCTTTGAACTTGGGTCAAGACCCCTCAATCCAACAAATGGTTCTGTTGCCAGGATCGGGAGCATTTTGAGAGAGAGATTGGGTAATTCCATGAGGTCCTTGGAGACCTAAGAGGGTGGAAATTGAAAATTGGTTTGAAAGACAGATTCAGGAATTTGCTGTGAAGGAGAATCAGAGCACAAAATTGACGGCTGAGAAGTGGAAGAACAAGTACATCTTCACTGAATTCTATGAAATTTTCTTTGTAACCTTTGTGCATGAGCTTCAAGAGTGGTTGGCAAGGCTCGTAGAATTTCAGACATGCTAGAAGGACGATCAGGTTACACACTGAACACCATAATTGATTCAACAGTTGGAAGGGATTGATAATACAATCACCCAGACAGTAGATCAATAGGTAGATAGCGTGTTGGGAGGATTCATGACTAAATTCACAGTTCATCAGTTCATATCATATTCTGAAGCAAAGCAGAGGTTATTGAAAGGTTTCCGGGGAAATTTATTGAAAACACTGCCATTATTAGTCAAAATATTACTATGCGAAAATGGCGTTCTGTGCAGCCACACCGATTGAATGACCTCTGATATGAGAGAAAGCACAACACGAAGTGGTAAGTACTACCGAACTAATCAAGAAGCAGTTAGATCCATTTACAGTCCATTAAGAGAGTCGACTGCTCATAGTCCTCCAACTACACCACCTTCAAGTTAGCATAAGGGTAAGAACTTACCAATACCTCCGCCACCACCAGAAGACAATATGGCCACACACATGAAGCTACCTACCTTTGAGGGTATAGGGGATGAACATATGGACCAATTTTTGTTTGTCGTAGAATCAGTATGGACTGGGAAGAATGTGGCTACCGACGTTGTAAAGAGAGAACAACTATCACTTGTTTTTGAAGGAAGGGCCTTGGATTGGTATATGGGGTACGTAGGATAGCATGCGGATCCATCTATTCAAGAGATTAAGACATCGCTAAAACAACAGTTCTAGAAGCCTAAGTCCTACTCTCAAAGAGTGGTCGAATTGAACAAATTTAGACAAGGACCCACTGAGTTGGTATGGAAAGTTTATCAGCGATTAATTTTTTTTATCAAAGATGGGGAATTTTAGTATGATGATAGGAAGCATAAGGAATGTTTTATTGCTATGACGTTTCCTCACCTGCATGGACCTATGGGCCAGCAGTTGATTGCAACACAAGGGATGGGCTTGGAGATTGCTATGAAACTAGATGCTACATGGAGGGAGGATGGTCAGTTTGGGGTAAAGAAGATCTAGGGATAGTTGGAGGCAATGCACCTTGAAATAAAAAACCTACTGAAAGAACGGGGGAAAGAGGCTAGTCCAGAAATATGGTGAATAAGATGTAGGGTGTCCGGACATACCAAGGATCAATGTCCTTTGCTGGTAGATTACATGCAGGCTGGGGGACCTATCCCATTACATCCTAAAGAGGTTGCGGGACCAAGTGGTTTGACGTTATGGTGTGCTGATTGTCATGTTTCCAAGCCACATGATACTAACCACTATCCCTGTCTTGGTGCTTACATTATAGAATTGAAGTAGCAATGGTGTTGATTCTACTCCTCTGTGGGGCATGACGAGCATAAATTTCAAACCTATGACTTGATGATAGATCGAGGAAACCTTTACAGGGTATAGGCTGACCCTTCTTCACCATTATCTCCCTTAGCAGAGGAGGCTCTCCAGCCAAGGGCAGGGGAGGGGGAAGGCTTGGAGGTGTAGGTCAGGGAATAGGAAAATTTATCTGTTACAACTGTGGGGAGATAGGGCGATTTGCAAGGGACTGTTCGAACCCTATGAGACAATCTTGCTGGTATTGTAAACAACTGGACCATGTGATTGAATACTGTCCAATTCTAATAGAAAAAATGCACGAAAAACAACAGAAAACTACATCGAATGTGCAAAGGGTTAATGCATAACCACATGATGAAGGACCAAGTATTAATGTCATAACGCATAGTGGCATGGCTATGGGAGGGGCTTAGGAGAAAGCCAAAACTGAACCTCTTATCTATAAAGTAGCTATCAAATAGGAAATATTGGACCTACAAAAGGAAAAGGAAACCTTCATTGCAGATTGCAAAGACTTTACTAAGGATGAGGCACCTATTTCAAAAGCTCTAGCAAACCTAAGAACAAACGACGAAGTTAAACCATTTCTATAGGCATATATGAAGCTGCTACGCAACCAGAAGGTAGTATAAATTCTGCAAGCCCTGATAGGCAGCTGCGTAGAGAGAACTAACCCTACCCCAGAAGTTAAGGATGTCCAAAAACTTTACAAGAATAATAAGCGCATTGGTCAAGAAATGTAGCTAACAACGCATATTGGCGACTATGAGATGGATTAGTTTATTTTGGACCTAGGATCAGATGCAAACGTACTTCCCAAGAAAACTTTGCAGCTGATGGGAGAGCCTAAGCTAGAATGGTATACTATCCAGCTACACATGGATAACCAGTAAAATATCATACCATTGGGGACATTGTCAAAGATTATGGTAGATATCGCAAGAGTAAAGGTCCATGTCGACTTCAAGGTAATTCAGATTGTGGAAGATGTGGACCCCTATCCTGTGCTCCTAGGATTGGATTGGGAAATAGACATTGGAGGCATCATAAACCTAAATAAAAGGAGCATGGTGTTTGAGAATGAGGGAACGGGGCTGATAGTCCCACTAGACCCTGTAGAAGGAGAGCGGTATACGGAACCCATGCACGTAGAAGAGGATGTGGATCACATCTACAAATTTTCTGCTCGGGACGAGGATTGGATCAATCCTATCGCTGATGGTGTGCTTTGCTGGGAGAAGGTCAGCGAATGCTTCTTTGACTCAGGCAGGGAGATAGAAAATTTGCAGAATCAGTTACATGATGTATCTACACTGCGATGCCTTAGAATCAGAAAGAACCTCCACTATATATCCTCAGAGGTAAGAGAACTGCCCTACTTTGATGGTTCTGGTAGTATTAGAGAATTTTTGCGAGCATTTGAAGCTGAAATCCCAAGGGAACAAAGGCTATGGGCCCTTAATCTAGCTATAATGTTCCTAAATTAGCTTCAGCTAATTGGAACATTAATTTTTCCATGTTTATTTCTGCATTTCATAATTGATGAATAAATTGTAAAGGAGGACATGTAAAACTCCTGAAACCCAAGAATAAATCAATGCCTATGTCAACAAAGACATATCTGGGCTATGTAAATTATATCCTGTAGGTGTGAAAGGGTCTAAATCACAAGAGGGGATCCCATTTGACCAAGTCAAACAGGGCAGTGTAGATGCATTGAACCTCTTTGAGGGACAACACAGTTCTACAAGGAGCATCTAAATGTGAAAGGGGCTAAACAAATGAAGTAGTTTAGGGTTTTTCCAAGACTCCAATATTATAAAAGAAGGGGGAGGGAAAAAAGAGAGGGTTGTTGATGATTTTTGGTTACTTGAGCAACTCAAGTTCTCTTGGCTGGTTAGCCAAAGGGAAGAGGGTTTCCTATTTAGGAATCCTCTCTCCTTCCATAGAGTAGCTCTTTGGAGGAGGATGTGCTGCATTGATCCACTATCTAGCATTTGGCCAAGCTTATACTTCCAACTGCAATGCAGATCCTTTTGAGGGTTTGATTGCCTTTGAAAGTTGCAGCAAGTGGGATTTATATCTTTTCCGATCTAAAGCATTTCAGTACTTCTTTTCAGTGGAGGAGGGTTCTAATCAATTGGAGATCTGTATTGAATGATTTGAGCTTGATTTTAGATCTTGGCATCAGTCCAATGTGTTACTCATGTTGTACTGCACAGTTCCTTCCCCCAGATCTACGTTATTGCTGAAGGAGCAGTGTTGTAGGGTTTTTGGCATAATTTTGGAGCTAGATCTTTGATGTGATGGAAGCCTCCTTGCATCAAGGGAGATCCATGGATTGGCCAACCAATCCATGTCTATTTCAGGTTTGATTCATTCACTGAATTTTTTGCTTCAGAAATTCTAAATAATTCTGCAGATCTGCTGTAGTAAAACTCAGATCTGCTCTGGCATTTTCATGTATTGCTGAAATCCCCAAGGGGAATGTAATAAAGAGCCCTTTGGGAATTTTGATTCATTATAGATCTCTGTTTTCATGTATTTATCAGTTTCAGATATGTAATATAACAAAAATAATCTTCAGCCTCCTATAACTAACGCTGAAGGGTTTCTGGGTCATTCTCTTGTCTTGCAGCACCTCAATCTTGAGGGATTTTCTATGTAAAACTGATGCTTAACCTTTCTTAATTCTTATTCCATGTTCCTAAACTCATTATATTATTTTTCATACTATTTTACATCTTAAACCTTCAGAAAATATGCTTCCCTTGCTTCAGTAAATTTCTGCATCTTCCAAGTCATGGGAAATCAAGGGTTTTCTTGACTAGTCACGAAGGGGGAGCTGTTCAACTTAGAAAAACACATTTTTTTTCTTTCTTAAATTCGGAATATAGATCCCTCTTGATCTAATATAACATATCCTAGAGCCGTGACCCTTATTTTTACGCAGATTTATGATTATACTCATTTTAGGGCCAAAATCCTCACTTTTCCCAACCTTTTTTCCCATAAAAGCTGATTAAATTTTTCTGCAGCACTTTTAATTGGTTTCTAAGTGTTTTTAAACACTTTTTATGATATATAGAGCACACATTCCTGAAAAATTCGTTTTCCAGGCATGTCTTGCTAAGAAATCCATTTTGGGAACATTAGAGTGGTATCAGAGCAATATCTTTGGCTCAGCCTATGGCTTCAAGCCAAAGTGTGATTCCCTAAAGGAGGATTATTTAAAAATCTATAGACATATATTGCAGATGGCCAGGTAGCCTTTGGATCTCATCCTTTGTTCAAAGGTGACATATCCAGTAAATGCCCCTGCAGTCAATCTCCGGAATACAATTTTGATATCCTTGAAAAGGGAACTTCACAGTGGTATTCCAGCAAGGAGAAAGGTCATAATGATGAATAATATGGGTTTATTCTCATCAGGTTTCAGATCTAAGAAGAACCTTTCCAAGGAGGTTGAACAAGAAGAAGAAAGAAGAAGTAGTGAAAATCCTAGAAAGTTTCAAGAGTAGAAAGATCTTCTAATCATATCTACAAGATATATACATGAGGAAAATTCTAAATACTCATCTCATGGATATGTGCACTCATCCATATCACCTAAGCTTCAAGGTTCTTTCAGTAATTTATTCATGAAGAGGAAGAAGGAAGAAGGAAGCATGGAGATTCCTCCTTCACTAGATGACCAAGATCTAAGGTCTCTTGTTGATGATGAGGAAATTTTAGTTATTGGAGAGGAGGAGAAGACAGGAGTTCATAACGTAGTCACAACAAAAACACCCCAAACACCTCATGAAGATGAAGTTTGAGCACTTGCTCCAAGAGAAGAAACTCTTGCACACTTGTAAGGAGTTCCACACGATCTCACACATAGAGCTCTTGAGCAGCATGTACCATCATTGTAAAATGATGAGATCTTGATGATAGAGGAAGGAATAGAGGAGGAAGAGCATCTCAAGAGGAAGAGAATATACCCTTCTCTGTTTAAAGGGCTGGAAGACCAAGGGAGGCAAGAGAATCCATGCAGCAATGGTAGGGGAAAATCTGTCCACCTACATCCACATTCTTCTCTATGCCTTTATGCCTCTTTGCAAGGAGGCATTCCACTAGGAAGACCTTTTGATTGGAGGAAAACTAAAGTTTTCTCTCAACTATGGGCAGCATTTTCATACTTGGCTAATGAAGGAGGCTTGAGAGAAGCAAGAACATCGCAGAGGATCTTTCATGAATTTAGAAAAGAGGTAAGAAATTTTCTGAATAGGACATTGTTATCTTCCATTCATTCATCTATGCTAAGGAATGAAAGATCGGAAATCTATGGTGGTATGGATATGAGGATACATGGAAAAACCATATCTTTAGGGAAGCCCATGCTCTTCTCACTTACAAAAGATATTTTTGAACATGACAAGAGGATCTTAATACTCTTTCATGCATGGGCCAAATTGAGGAAGTATTGGGAGACAAGAACTTTCCAAGGGGAAGTTGATTTCCACATGCTTCAATCTTGTATTGAGAAAGATCAGCTGCAAGGGAGGAAGCAAAAGGAAGTTTATGGGACTCCAACATGTGAACTTAGCATCAAGTATGTCAAAGGGGAGAGTCATGATATGATAGGGGTTGCATTTCAGACCTCTATAGTGCTGTCATTTTTGGGAAGTCTAGAGCCTTATTGGGAGTCCCAACTTATGATGGAATACTACAAGGACCCTTTCACATGTGAGGTTCTTGATGGGAAGGTAATGGATGGGATGTATAAGGTAGTTGGAGGGGTCATCTACCTCCATGATCATATTTATATGGTTAAAGGCTCCAAGCTCAAGGAGAAACTACTGAATGCAACCTATGAGATCATGCTTTCCAAACACACTGGTTTCATTAGAGCATATCATATTATCTTGGATGGATTCATGTGGAAGAATTTCAAAGAGGAGGTGCACTCTCATATGAAGAAGTGCATGGACCATTTGTTACATGAGGAGGAACATAGCTCTTGGGAATAATTATCATCTACACCTCCTTATTCATTGAGTGTGAGAGGAGGCTCATCCATGAGCAACCTTGCTGATTTTAAACAAGTGTATGACAAATATTATATTGTTGAATCTCATGATGTATACTTCTATTTTTCTAACACTCATTTGTAGGGCTTTGCTCCAAGAGGGAGCACTATTTATGATGGGCTTCATGGGCCACCTGAGGCCATGAAGTTTATTGATGATGATCATCCTTTAGAGGATCTTGGAGGGGAGATACACTTCCTATGGTGTGACTCCTTTACACCAATCATAAAACACCTTCTCCAAGCATGCAAGAAGGATGGGGCAGAAAGCAAGTGTTGGAGGAAACACATGTCATCTCCTATTCTATGGCAGTTGATGGTAAAACTGCACTGGTTGCACATGAGGAGGCATCTTTCTTCTCCTTTATCATATATGGCAGCTAGCATGATCTTAATCATGATTCCACATGCTAAAGATGTTCTTATTCTTGGGAACATGGTTGGGGGAGAGACACATTTTTGGAATGTGTCATTGGGGAAAGGAGTTTCCCACATTCTTTGCACTACATGTTCTAACAGGAGCATGGGAGACCATATGGCCACTATAGCACATCACTTGTCTCTTTATGATGTGGACCATATGATTGTATGTATCACTCTGAGCATGCTTCTCATGGGCATTTGGGCGGAACTTCACTATGAGTTACCATGCTGGAAGGTAATTCATTTCATTTGGATGATAGCATGGAGGTGGAAGACCTTCATTGATGGTGAACTTCCCCATCATGACCATCACTTCTATCTTGATGAGGCCATGTATCAGCAAGAGGGTTTCCATATAGACCTTCCTTTACTTCATAATGAGAGCTATTTGGTTTATCTACCAAAGGCCACTTTGCACACTTGGGAGGAACCATTGGGAGATGGGATTATTGTAGAAAATTTGAAACAATGGTGGAGACTGTTGAAGGAGAAGGCCACAAGAATAAGGGGGGAGATTTTTTAGCACCCTTGCAGTTGCTTGAGGACAAGCAAAATTTGGGAGGGGGAGAATATAATGTTCCTAAATTAGCTTCAGCTAATTGGAACATTAATTTTTCAATGTTTATTTTTTCATTTCATAATTGATGAATAAATTGTAAAGGAGGACATGTAAAAATCCTAAAAACCAAGAATAAATGAATGCCTATGTGAACAAAGACATATCTGCACTATGTAAATTATATCTTGCAGGTGTGAAAGGGTCTAAATCACAACAGGGGATCCTATTTGACCAAGTCAAATAGCGTAGTCTAGATGCATTGAACCTATTTGAGGGACAACGCAGTTCTAGAAGGAGCTTCTAAATGTGAAAGGGGCTAAACCAATGAAGTGGTTTAGGGTTTTTCCAAGACTCCAATATTATAAAAGAAGGAGTACAGCAACAAGCAAGGGTTGTTGATGATTTGTGGTTTCTTGAGCAAATCGAGTTCTCTTAGCTGGTTAGCCAAAGGGAAGAGGTTTTCCTGTTTAGGAATCCTCTCTCCTTCCATGGAGTAGCTCTTTAGAGGAGGATGTGTTGCATTGATCCACTATATAGAATTTGGAAAAGCTTATACTTCCAACTGCAATGCAGATACTGTTGAGGGTTTGATTGCCTCTGAAAGTTGTAGCAAGTAGGATTTAGATATTTTCCAATCTAAAGCATTTCAGTACTTATTTTTAGTGGAGGAGGGTTCTAATCCATTGGAGAGCTGTATTGAATGATTTGAGCTTCATTTAAGATATTTGCATCAGGCCAATGTGTTCTTCATGGTATACTATGCAGTTCCTTCCCCCAGCTTTGCGTTATTGATGAAGGAGCAATGTTGTAGGGGTTTGGCACCATTTTGGAGCTAGATCTCTAATGTGAAGGAAGCCTCCTTGCATCAAGGGAGATCCATGGATTGGCCAACCAATCCATGTATATTTCAGGTCTTATTCATTCACTGGATTTTTTTCTTTAGAAATTTTGAATCATTCTGCACATTTGCTGCAGTAAAACTCAGATCTGCTCCGGCATTTTCATGTATTGCTGAAATCCCCAACGGGAATGTAATAAAGAGCTCTTTGTGCATTTTGATTCATTATAGATCTCTGTTTTCATTTATTTATCAGTTTCAGATCTGTAATATAATAAAAATAAGCTTCATCCTCCTATAACTAATGCTGAAGGGTTTCTGGGTCATTCTCTTGTCTTGCAGCACCTCAATCTTGAGGGATTTTCTATGTAAAACTTATGTTTAACCATTATTAATGCTTATTCCATGTTCCTAAACTCATTCTCTGATTTTTCATACTGTTTTACATCTTACACCTTCATAAAATATGCTTTCCTTGCTTCAGTAAATTTCTACATCTTCCAAATCATGGGAAATCAGGGTTTTTCTTGACTAGTCGGGAAGGAGGAACTTTTTAACTTAGAAAAATGCATTTTTTTTGCTGAAATTTGGCATGTAGATCCCTCTCGACCTAATATAACATATACCAGATCCATGACCCTTATTTTTACGCAGATTTTTGATTATACTCATTTTAGGGCCAAAATCCTCACGTTTCCCCACCTTTTTTCCCATAAAAGCTGAGTAAAGGTTTCTGCAACACTTAGAATTGGTTTTTGAGTGTTTTTAAACATATTTTATGATATATGAAGCACACATTCCTGAAAAAATCATTTTTCAGGCATGTCTTACTGAGAAATCCATTTTGGGAACATTACACTAGCCATGCGCGCAACCCCTGCGAGGTGGTAGGACACGCACAAGGGGAAGTTATAGGATTGGGAGGAGTGTAATGAAATGATGGTTCTATGGTTTGAACCCCCGAATAACCTGTGAATAATGACTTTCCTTGGCCCAGGGGACCCATGCGAGCACTTGTCCGTGTGGATGGAGAAATTGTGTGAATGAACTCCAGAGGAATGGGTTCACATATTCATTCATGCCTTGGGGCCAATCCCCACTGCATGATATTTAGATGCAGAACTATACCAGTGCACCCACCACTGGGAAACTCTAAAGGATGAGTTTGTAGGGACATTTGGCTTCGTAGGTGGAATGGAGGCACTTGACAAAGCTCTGCAGGATATATATACCTTAGTATTTGATGACTCATGCCCTTGCGCAGCACATGGGGCACCAACATGGGAAATGGAGATGCAGGATATTGTCAACTGTCACAATTTATCAATGGAGGAGTGTGATGAAGACCCGCGAAATGTCTCTATCCCATAATCGGAGGGAGAGTGTGTAGTTGCTAGACCCCCATTGTAGACCGTCGATGTCAATAAGCCTCTGAAGTTGTGGGAAGTCAACATTGGAATGAAGGAGAAGCCTAAGCTAGCTAAAATTGGGGACTACTAGGACGATGATACTATGGGAAAAGTTGCAAAACTTCTCAAGGAATACCAGGACTTAGTCCTAACAAAATTCTTTAAACTCAAAGGAATTACAAGGGACCTAGGGGTCATGCGCATCACTTTAAAACCAGATGCATGCCCTGTGAAGCAATGCCCTTATTGGTTGAACCCTATGTACAAAAAAAATTTCAAGGAAGAAATCGACGAAATGATAACAACAAGTATCATTGAACCAGTCAAATGGTCATATTGGGTAAGTCGTATGGTGGTTCAGGAGAAAAATACTAAGGGAGAAATACAGATCTGTGTTGACCTGCACAAATTAAATGATGCCTGTGCGCATGATCCCTTTCCTAGGCCATTCTCAGATGAAATCCTGGATAGCGTGGGAGGGCAAGAAGCATACTTGTTTACAGATGGGTTCTCGGGCTACCATCAGATCAGGATTGCAGCAAAACCACATTCGCCACTGAATGGGGATATTTTTAATACACTGTCATGCAGTTTGGACTCAAGAATTCCCCTGCCATATTTTCACGGGTGGTGGTCGCAGTATTCAAGGCAGTCATCCACATGTTTTTGGAGGTATATTTTGATGACTGGACCATATTCGGGTTGGTAAAGAAGCACATCCCAAACCTGCGAATGATGTTGGACGCCTATAGAAAGCACCAAATTTATCTAAATATCAAGAAGTGCATATTTTGCATACCCTTTGGGATCTTGCTCGGTCACATAGTTTGTCGACAAGGATTGATGGTTGCTCCCACCAAAGTAGAAGTTATCATAAACCTGACAGTACCTACAACTGAGAAACAAATACGCTGTATCCTCAGACACATAGGCTACTACAAAATGTTCATTCAAGGGTACGCGTTGATCAGAACACCTATGGAAAAATTGCTAAAGAAGGACATTTCATTTTTTTGGGATGAGGAGTGTCAGAAGAGCTTTGAGCTACTCAAGCAGAAGATGGTCTATGCGCCTATTCTTATCTTTCCTAACTGGGAGAAGGTTTTCCATGTTCATGTAGATGCATCAAGAATCGCCTTGGGAGCTGTCCTTACATAGCCTGACGATAGATACATTGACCATTCAGTTAGATTTACTAGTTGGAAACTTTCTAGGGCGGAGCACAACTACTCCACTACTGAGCGAGAAGGGTTTCCCATGGTATACGCCTTGAAAAAATATCGGCATTATCTGTTAGGAGGGCACTTCAAGGTGTTTACAGATCAATAGGAATTGAAGTACCTAGTGAATAAGCCTATGTTGGGGGAGGGGGGGGGGGGGGGGAATCTGCCGATGGCTACTACTATTCCAAGAATATGAGTTTCAGATCATCGTCAAGCCAAGAAAGTTGAATGATGGGCCAGACCACTTATCCCAAACAGGAAGTGGTGAAGAGCCAACCAATCTAAAATAAGGATTTCCTGATGTGCAGTTGTTCACTATTAAGGTATTTGATGGGCACTTCGCTGACATCATTCACTTCTTGACTATGGGGATGACATCTGTAGAGTATTTGATACAAGAGGAGAAAGTGTTGGTACCCCGTGCAGTAGATTTTACCATCATTGTAGGCCATCTATATAAGCTGGGAGTTGACGAGGTGCTGTGAAGATATGTGTTGGAGCACAAAAGGCATGCCATATTAGCAGAAGCTCACAGGGATGTAGCAGGAGGTCACTACATAGGGAAATAAACAACGCAAAAGATCTTGAGAGCTGGGATATGGTGGCCCACACTGCATAGTGACTCTCATGATTATTGTAAAGCCTTCAATACGTGCCAAAGGACAGGAAGGCCATCGCGCAGACATGAAATGCCACTACAACCACAAATGGCCCTGCAAGCATTTGAAAAAGGGGCCATCGACTTCGTTGGGCCCATCAACCCACCAGGAAAGAACATAGGTGTGTGATACATCATCACTGCAACTGATTATGTAACCAGGTGGGCTGAAGCATAATCTATGAAGGCTTGCACTACAAATACCATTGTGCACTTCATTTTTTAGCATATTCTAACTAGGTTTGGTTGTCCGAAGAGCTTAATGAGCGACAGAGGTACGCACTTTGTTAATGAAAAAATATATCCCTTGACTGAATAATTTTTGATCCACCACGCAAAAATCACCCCATATCATCCATAGGAAAATGGAGCTCTAGAAGCTTTTAATAATATATTGGAGCAGGCACTGACCAAGGTCTGTAATGTCGATCGCAGCAATTGGGACATGCACATCTCGTCAGTTCTTTGGGCCTATCAAACCACTTGCAAGAAGTTGACTTGGAAGACACCGTTTAGGATGGTATATTGCAAGGATCCCATTATTCTCATGGAGTATATTATTCCTACCATGCGCAGCACAACCATTACCAATATGGCAGAGCCTGATGTCATGGAGGAATGGTTATCACACCTTGTGGCCTTGGAGGAATACCATTTCATTGCTAACTTCTATCAGCAAGTTCAAAAGGCCAAGGATAAGGCATGGAACGATTGAAATATTCATAAAAAGACATTTGCAGAGGGAGAATTTTTCCTGCTATATGATAGCCAATTTGGGAAATATCCAAGGAAGTTCCTTCAACACTAGCTAGGTCCCTATATGGTAAAGAAAATTACTGATGGAGGGGTGGTCCGGTTAACTATGCTGCATGGTGATATGGTAGAAGGATATGTCAATGGTATCCAGCTCAAACCATACCAAATCCAATGACTATATGGCAGTAGTAGATGTATGGGGCGGGATATGCGTAGAGAAAGGGATAAATGCAGGCAGAACCATGGTATGCATAGGGATTGATCGCAGGTCTAGAGGCCTGAAGAGGTGTGCTAGGAGCGTAGGGGTGTGCTAAAAATGAAAGAGGTGCACTAGGAGTGCAGGGGTGTGCTTAGAGCGCAGAAGGTGTGCTAGAAGCGCAGGGGTAATCTACAGTTGCAAAAACTAGCCGTTGGGATAGTAAAATTGGGTAAAAAAAAAATTTTACTGTTCAAAGGAATGGGTGGCTAGCAATTAATGAGGTGATTTCCGAAGATTTTTTACCATTTACTTGATGGTAAGTTCCTAATAAGCTTCACGAAACCATTGGTTGATCTCCAAGGCTATAGAAACATAAGGGTGGCTCAGAAGAGGGTTCCGTGTATCTTGAGTAGTTTGTGTTTTGTGTGAGTCTGTGACTATTGTGCCTTGTTCATGTCTAAGCATGTTTCCCCCTCAGATAGTAGCCACCCTGAGTTCATCTTTCATGCCAGAAAGACTACATCCAATCTTGTTGAATCTTCCCAGACCGTGGCCTCAACGGAGAAAGAATCTGATGAAGTACTAGAAAATGGGGTCTGCTAAAATTAGTCCCAGTCCTTGTGCAATGAGTTTCTTGAGAATGTGCGTGAGGCCCAGGATCAGGGAAAAACATTTTGCTACTCCTGGCTCCTTCTCCTCATCATGTTGGTCATGTGGGAAGCCCCTAAAGACTCATTTCTCCCCAAGCTTGAGGCAGGTATGTGGGAGGGAGCACGATACACAAACTTATGGGATTCAAAGGATGCACAGAATATTGAAGATAATCAATTCTTTTGGGTCCTATTTTAGAGTGGGCTCACAGCTGTTATCAATTCCCGGTCGCGCTTGTCACCATCAATTTATGACGAGTAGAAGAGCATCGCAATGTTTTAGGTGATAATGCATAATGTACAGATTAGGGGCCGAAAGGATCCAGCATGGGTATCACCCCCATACATGGTCATGGATGAGGAGATTGACCACCTTATTGCTTGTTGGCATCCAAACTAGAAGCTCGACTTCAAGTCTAGAGTAAAGGGCACTGCAGGAATGAGTACCAGAAAGGTCACCCTGCCCACCACCACTAAAGAGACCGGAGGAGAAGGCAAGGGTACTGGGAAGGGGGTGAATCCAGAACCAGAGAAGGAAGGTCAGGGTAAGAGTACTGTGAAGGGAGTGGACTCAGAAGCACATAAGTGTTTGTAGAAGGATTCACAGCAGGATCTGGGTGCAAAAGGTCTGGATATGGGAGGTGTTGACTCTCCTTGAGGAACGAAATGTACTAGTGGCCCTATTAAGGGACTACGAAAGAAGCAATGCGCTCAACGATCAGAATGGGACGCAGGTGTTACTTTGACAGAAGAGGACCTAGAGCAGATCGCGGATGTAATCACCCTTGCTGCTAAAGATAAATGGCTGGCACTGGAAGAGCAGCAGAAGGCCACAGTTGACACCCTCTAGGCTGAGATCCAGGCTCTGTAGCTAAAGAGTGACACCTTGTAAATAAGTATTATCTAGGAAAGGTTGGCCCAACAACCAACAACACATTGATCAGTATAGCCAAAAGCCGCCTCTGCCCTCTGCCAATTATTCTATCATTGACTATTCAAGTGCATGCTACTTTTTTGTTTTTGTGGTTTTATTGACCCACATTCTGTTGTTGAACAGTCACCATTATGACTACTTGCACTAAGGAAATCAACCTATTTCCCTTCAATTTTGTTGTTGAAATTAATTTTTCCTCATATCAAAGAGAATTTTGATCTGTGGTAGAATATTTGTGCTTCGATAATCTCATTCAAATTATCATTCCCTTTTCCAAACTTCCAATTGAAGCTCAACTAAGTTTTTGTCTTCTCTATATATTTTCTTAGCAAAAAAGAAAAATTCTTTCTAGCCTCTGACATGCTTATCTCTTTTCACTGAGATGTTGTCTTAAGGATTTTTGAATTCTCTTACCTTATTTGATTCTTAGGAGTAATGGTTCCACAAATTCATAGTTTTCTTTGATAAACAATTCCTTTTGAGATTTATATTTCTTTCTCAACCTTTCAATATCTTGAAGTGAAATGAATAACTCTCCTTCTAAGTCTAGCTTGACCTCTTCACCATCATAATTAATGGCTTCAACTTCCAAAATTTATATAACCATAAGCATTAACACTTTATGGTTTCATTTTCTATGTCCTCATCAGAGGATTATTTTCCTTCCCTTTTAGATGAGTTGGCTTATTGGGTGTAGAACCTCTTATTTTGACATTATTTTAATATTTTTGCACATTCCTAAAATTTTATCTTGGGTCATATTAGTTCTTATTATTTCCAGGACACATGGAAGCATAATTAATAAAATTACCACCATTAAAGGAATTAAAAGGTAACTAACCTCTATACTTTTCTGAGCCTCTCTTTAGCTTCCTCATGAACTTGGCTTCTTATTTATCTGAATCACAATAAGAATCATGATGCTCTATCTAAGGCGCCTTATCTACTTTGAATTTTGAATCCTTTTTTGTAGTTTTTCCATTTTAAATTCTCATCACATAAGCAGTGAGTGTTCTAAGTATTTAATATTCCTACATTAGCCCACAACTAATGGGAATATTAAAAGTTTGTTTTAACATATAGATAGGTAAAAAAGTGGGGGGGGGGGGGGGGGGGGGGGGGGGGGATAAAGCTCTTTATTGTGAATAAAAACACTTCTCATGTAAAATTGGATCATATTTTCAACCTAATAAAGTACCCCAAGGTGTGGACAGGGGCTAAAACACTTTGACTGTGTCGACCCTGACCAAATCTACAGTGTTTTCATGGAGGAGTGGCCATCAATGAGGAACAATGCAGTTTTAGATGGAGGTGCCTTGTGTGAAAGAAGGAATCTCATTGGATGTGCTTTAGGGTTTTGCAAGCTCTTGTGTTGTAAAAGGAAGGGTATGGTAGCATTAGAAGGTTTTTGTTGGTTATCATATTTTCTGAATATATTTTCTATTTAGATATATATATTTTTCTTGTTGTTTAGCTGAGAGTGAATGTTGTTTAGCATTGGGTGTTCCTGGTCGAGAATCCCACCTCTTCCCATTGAGTAGCTCTTGGGAGAGTTTGCATTGCATTGTCCACTATCTGGCCTTGGGCCAAGCTTCTTCTTTCAACTACAATGCGGATCCTATTGAGAGTTTGGTTTTTTTTGTAAGCTACAGAAAGTGGAGATTAGATCTTTCAAATATAGTCCATTTCAATGCTTCTTTTTAGTGGAGGAGGGTTCTACTTCATTGGGAGGACTGTATTGAAGAAATTGAGCATCATTTTCAGATCTTGGCATGATACCAACTATATTTTGATCACTACAGCATAGTATAGATCCAGATCTATGTTATTCCTGTAGGTGTAGTTGCAGGGTGTTTCAACACATCATTTGGAGAGTGATTTTCTAGGTGTTGGTGATCTTCCCTTCACTTTGGAAATTTGTTGGAGGTGATCATTATATTGTTTATATCAGATCATTTCCACTTTCCATATCTAAATATTTTAGTAGATCTGTAGTCTTAGATCTCAGATCTACAACTTGTACATGGTGTTTTGCTGAAAACCCCAAGGCAGTTCATTAGAAGAGCTTGTATAGTGCATGGATCTGATATAGATCTAACTTTTTCTACACATATTTTCTCTATATCTGATGTGTAATCTAAAACTATTGTAGAGCCCATAAAATAACGCTGTAAGACCCTTTAAGTCTTAATATATGGTTGCAACACCTCATTTTGAGGGATTTATCTCATTGGAGACTTGTAATTTGTTGTTATGCACCTTATGGGCCACTTTTTAAATACATTTTTCTATTGTAATAACAAATGAAAGGTCTCCATATTGGCCTCATGCTTTGTCTATGATGAACTGCATTATTTTTATATCATTCTTCATTATATTTCTACATTCCGCATTTGGGAATATTACAATGGTATCAGAGCATCATCTTGGCACAGCCTGTGCTTTCTAAAAAGCCAATATGTCTTCTGAAGGAGGAGAGCCTCTTACTGATAGAGAGAAGAGGTATCAAAATATAAGACACAGAATATTTGATTACGCTAATGAGAAATAATAGAAGGGTAAAACCCTTTCATCCAGAGAAATGAAAGGGAAGGATATTTCAAGACTTCTTCTTTAGACTATGTATGAGCTTAGAAGAGAAATAAAGGGAATGAAGAGGCAAAGACATGTAGATCCCTCGAGGATATTTTCTCATGAAGAAAGCCCCATTTATTCATATTATGTGTGTGAGCATTCAACCACACAATCAGATCTGCAATGTTATATTATGCCCATATTTACTGCAAGAGAGATGAAGGAAGAAGAAGCACCAAAGAAGGAGATTTTGAGTGATTATCTTCAGGAGTATGAATCTCAATCTTGGAGATTCAAGGAGCACTTGAACTTCCAACAATTTTCCCAACTCAAGGAGGAAAGAAGACCCAAAAATCACAATAGAAGTAGAAGAGGTAGATTCTTTCTGCCAAATTTTGAGGATCCTCCACATGCACAACCAAGGATTGGATAGATTAGCTAGACTCATATTTTCATCTACATCAAGTTTCAGGAAAGGAAGCCCTTAGAGTAGCAGCGCTGCATCTTAAAGGTAAAGCTTATGCTTGGTGATTATTTGAATCCTTTTCATTAAGAAATGAAAATATATCTACTTATGCAAGATTCACTAAGAGATTAGTGAAGAGATTTGATGTGAAACAAACTGAAACATTTCTGATTGAGCTAGCAAAGAATGAACATTCAAAACCCTTGCATGAGTTGGGAAGATCTATTACACCAACTCCACTTCAGATTTCTATTGAAGAGGATAAAATCTTGTGTGATACCTTGCCAAGGGTAAGATCCCCATTGCATGAAGAGATTTCTTCTCAAAAGAAAGACATGAAGAGTCCTCTTTCAAGGGAAGACCAAGATCTAAGGTCTCTCATTGAGGATGAGGTATTCTCAAATATTGATGATGATAAAGAGCAGGAAGGCAGAAACAATGTTGTCACTTCATATGAAGAACCATCACCACATGGGGATGGCCATGGAGCTATTGATTCAAGACGAGGAGCTTTTTCATATTTGCAAAAGGTTCCCATTGAGCATCATGTCATAGTGGTAATGGGCAGTAACGCCTTGATCCAAGGAGGATGAGGAAGGGTGGATCAACATCCAAGGATGAGGAGCATTCACCCTTGTTTATTTAAAGGGATTTATATTTAGAAGAAGAAGACTGATTTATGTAGCAAAGGGAGGGACACATCAGTCCACTCATTTATACAGTATACTTCAGATTTTGATGTCTCTTTACATGGAGGCATTCCACCAAGGAGACCCCCTGATTGGAAGATGAATAATTTTTTCTCTCAACTTAGTGCAACAATGACATATTTGGCTAAGGAAGAAGTCTTGGGAGGAGATACCACAACATTGAGAACCTTTTATGGGTTCCAAGGAGATATGATCAATTTTCTGAGTTGGAAATTTCCATATCCCACTTAGCTAAATGCGCTGGAAAATGATTCAGAAATCCATAATGACATGAGCATGGTGTCAAATGGCCACTCCATATTCTTGGATCAGAAAATGATACTTCCACACATGAGAAAGATTTATGAATATGACAAGATGGTATTAACACTCTTGCATGCATGGGCCAAAATATGGAAGTTTTGGAAGAAAGAGACCTTTCAAAAGGAGGTTGAATTCCATGTACTGAAACCTTGTCATGGGCAAGATCAGCTGCAAGAGAGGCAGGAAAGGTGGAGTGACATTACTCCAACATGTGGCTTTGGCATTGAGCATGTCAAAGAGGAGAGTTATGATATGATAGCTACTTCATTTCAGAATTCTACAGCACTGTCATTTTTGGGAGGCCTAGATCCATATTGGGAGTCTCAACTCTTGGTAGAATATTCCAAGAACCTCTTCACATGTAAGGTTCTTGATGGGAAAATGGAAGATAGGAGGTATAGTGTGGTTGATGGAGTCATTTATTTTCATGATCAGATATATTTGACTAGAGACTCAAAGCTCAAAGATAAACTACTATATGCAGCCTATGATATACTGCTTTCCAATGCCATTGGTTTCTTTAGAACATACCATACTATTTTGGAGGGATTCATGTGGGAAGACTTAAAAGAGGAGATTCATTGTCATATGAGGAAGTGCATGGATTGTTTGGAGGTGAGGAGGAACAAAACTCTTGGGAAGAGTTATCATCACCACCTCCTTACTCATGGGGTGTGAAAGGGAACTCACCCATGAGCTACCTCACTGATTTAAACTGAATATATGGTAAGGATTGTATTTTTGAACATCATGATATATTTACTATATACTTGCATTTTATTACCATGTATATGCAGACCATAGCTCCTAAGAGGATTATTATTCCTTTTAAACTTCATGGCCAACTTTGGGCCACAAAAATGTTTGAACATGGCCACTCACTTGGAGGAAAAAGGCATGTATTGTATCATTGTGGGTGCATTCAAAAATCACCAAATATATGTCACATTTTCAGTCATGGTGAGAAGACTTGGGCAGCAAGTAAGTGGTGGGGAAACCACTTATCATATAGCTATCTGATGCAGTCACAAGATCTACTGCGTTGGTTCCACATGTGGGACTATGATCCACCTCCATCATTTCATTTGATTGTTTATGTATCACTGGATTTGATCCCACATGATGATGTTGATCTTAACTTTGTTGGGGACATGATTGGAGGGATGAAACATTGGTTGGATGTGTCCATTTGGAATGAAAATTCCCACATTTATTCATGCTTCAAGAGGAGGATGGGACATTATATGGGAATTAAGGGGTCATATGATTGACTTATGTCTTTGTGAGAAGCCTCTCACATGGGAGGATTTTTGGCAATACATGTTTGGATTGGATCATATTAAACCAACACCTAATATCCTCTACTATTTTCAAGATTTTGAGAAGCTTATGGCAGCAAGAAGGTGGTTGGATGGCCGCTTATTGTATCATTATTGGAGACAACAGGAAGAAGAAAAATGCTAGTCTCAATTAAGGGACTATTTTCACCATCCAATATGTCATATGACACTTAGTCCATGTTTCTTTTGGAGCCCATATGTTTATGATACTCTATTCACTATATGCATGGAGGATTGGGAAAGGAGTCTCCCTAGAACCAATGAGGGGAATCATGAGGTTCCTAGTATCTTTTGGCTTCATGAGGACTATATTATTGCAGCCCAAGATCAACAGCTCCAAATTTATCATAAATGGAGGGAGAGACAGTGTAAGTTGAACAATATTACCTCTCATCTTCAGCCATGCAACCCCTACACATTTCATAAGCAAGGGATTGGTTAATGTTTCTATGAGCTACCAAGGATCGCTCACTCTGTTTGGATGATAGCATGGAGATTGGATTTTCTCATTGGGGTTGAAGCACCCAACATTTATCATCTCTCATGCCTTAAGGAGGCCCATGGAAAACATATAACTCTTTCCATATATCTCCCACTTCTTCATGATGAAATCTATTGGGTTTGTTCACCAAAGGAAAACTTGTATTCTTGGGAGGAGACATATCCATTAGAGATTTTGCAATGTCCTTATAGTTGCTTGAGGACAAGCAACATTTTGGGGGGGAGGACTGTAATATTCCTACATTAGCCCACAAATAATAGGAATGTTAAAGCTTTTTTTTAACACATAGATAGGTGAATAAGTGGGTGGGGAGACCCATAAAGCTCTTTATTGTGAATAAAATAACTTCTCATGTGAAATTGGATCATATTTTCATCATAATAAAGTACCCCAAGGTGTGCACATGGGCTAAAACACTTCGAATGGGTCAAACTTGACCAAATCTATAGCGCTGTCATGGAGGAGTGGCCATCAATGAGGCACAACACAATTTTATATGGAGGTTCCTTGTGTGAAATAAGTAATCTCATTGGATGTGGTTTAGGGTTTTGCAAGCTCTTGTCTTATAAAAGGAAGGGGATGGTAGCATTAGAAGTTTGTTGATGGTTATCATATTTTCTGAATATATTTTCTATTTAAACATATATCTTTCTCTTGTTGTTTAGATGAGATTGAAAGCTGTTTAGCATTGGGTGTTCCTGGTCGGGAATCCCACCTCTTCCCATTGAGTAGCTCTTGGGAGATTTTGCATTGCATTGTCCACTATCTGGCTCTGGGCCAAGATTCTTCTTTCAACTAAAACATAGATCTTATTGAGGGTTTGGTTGTTTTTTCAACCTGCAGCAAGTGGAGATTAGATCTCTTAGATATATTCCATTTCAGTGCTTCTTTTCAGTGGAGGAGGGTTCTACTTCATTGGGAGGACTGCATTGAAGACATTGAGCATAATTTTCAGATCTTGGCATGAGGAAAAATTTATTTTGATCCGTACAGTGTAGTATAGATCCAGATCTGTGTTATTCCTGTAGGTGGAGTTGCAGGGTGTTTCAGCACATCATTTGGAGAGTGATTTTATAGGTGCTGGGGATCTACCTTTCACTTTGGAGATCTGTTGGAGGTGATCATTATATTGTTTATATCAGATCAGATCAACTTTCCAGATCTGAAAATTTCAGTAGATCTGCAGTCTTAGATCTCAGATCTACAACTTGTAAGTGGTGTTTTGCTGAAAACCCCAAGGGGGTTCATTAGAAGAGCTTGTCTAGTGCATGGATCTAGTATAGGTATAACTTTTTTTGAACATATTTTGTCTATATCTGATGTGTTATCTAGGACTATTGCAAAGCCCATAAAATAATGTTGTAAGGCTTTTTCAGTCTTAATATATGGTTGCAACACCTCATTTTGAGGGTTTTCTCTCATTAGAGACTTGTACTTTCTTGTTATGCACCTTATCAGCTGCTTTTTAAATACATTTTTTTGCCATAATAACAAATGGAAGGTCTCCATATTGGCCTCTTGCTTTGTGTATGTTGAACTATGTTACTTTTATATCATTCTGCATTGTATTGTTGCATTCCCCATTTGGGAATATTACAAAGTAACTAATCCAAAATGGGAGTCTTCAATTCTGTCATCTCCTTAATGGCAGATACCTTGGGATTAAATCTCTTAGGGATAGATATCAACACCTTTTAAACTACTACATTCTCTTCTAATTTCTAACTAATTCCTCGTATAGTGTTCACAACTTCATCAACTATTAAGAATTTATTTGCAATATTTTCACCATCAGGCATCTTTAAAGACTCTAATTGGATTCTAAAACCTGGGAGTTTAGCTTTCTCTACCTTTTTTTCACCTTCATAGAATTCTCTAATCATGTCCCAAATAGATTTGGCAGTTGTGAAATCCAAAATATTAACGAGTTATCATTCATGTAAGCCAATAAGCAAGGCATTCATGGCTTTACAATTTCATGTGAACTCCATATTCTAGTATTTAGTAATCAATATTGGAGGATTTTGATATTATATTCTACAACATCCCATACATCAGATCCAAGTGATTGAATGTAAGTCTTTATCCTCAGTTTCCAAAAGACATAGTTTTTTCCATTGAACATAGGAGCCTTGTTGGTAAATCCTCCTTCCTGGTTTACCATGGCCCTTGATCTTTCATCAACCTATTAAACTAATGTAAAGTAACCTATATTCTATGATACCAATTGTTATAAACCAATATAATAGTAAGAGGATGGAAAATCAATATTATAGGAAGTTTAAGACTTTCTTTCACTTGTAATGAAACTAGGACTCCAACAAATACTTTAGTAACTAATTCAGCTGTGCATGACAAGGATCAAAATAAATAGCACAAATAGTACACGTAGATTCTTCATACTTTTTTTCAAATTTCTTCAGAAGGGAAAGCTACTGCTTATTGTTACAAATTTCTCTATCTACAACCAGTAGGAAGAAACTACTCCCTAATTTATGAGCTATAATTGGAAGGAGCTAGAACCCCCGAGTTTATCATCTTCTACTAGAAGGAGATTTAACACCTAAACATTTACAAGAAACTACTGGAAGGAGATACAACCCTTGATTTATAAGCTACAAATTGCATGACTTAAATGATTCATATTTCATACAATTTTCATATTCAAATCATAGTGCCATTCCATTTTACAAAAAAAAAAATCACTTCAAACACTCACTAAAACCATCATTACAAACACCTTCAATAATCTCTTATCAATGAACAATTCACTCAACACTCTAGCGAAAATCCATCAGACACTAACAAAGAACACAATTTCTCTTTTGTACAAAAACACTCAATTCCAAATCTTGTTGAATCGATTATGCTTATAAATATTTTGGAATTATAATTTTAGAATTAAAACTCTACCTCTCTTGAACTTGGAAACTTGCATGGGTATTGTTATTTTTTTTTTCCTTCTTTTGTCAAGACATTTCAATGTGTTCTTCAAGTAAACTACCTCTACTATGCTACTTCTTCTTGAAAAACTAATTTAAACTGATAATTTTTTCAATTATCGATTTTTTACATGACCTAGCTGAGCTTTTCTAAATATGGTGTACTACCATATTTAGGCAATTTTCCAAATCTTCCTCCAATTCTTGTTCATGATTCCAACTCATTCATGTGTTTTTATAGTGATTTCTGGTAGTGCGATGTTATATTTTACATAAATCCAAATTCCAAGTTGTCGATTTTTTCATTGCATTGGGTTCTAATCCTTGGTTATAAGCCCAAAGTGCTTTAATATAGCCCAAATCCTTTTAACTTAACATTATATATTTGCTTTGGGTCAAGGTGCTTTGTATAAGAATTCACACATATATAAACCTCTATGGCCCCCTTCGTACTATAACACCAAGGCCTATTTTAACATTATAAAACTCCATGCCCTCAATATTTATGTTGCAAAGAACCATGTCCTAGTGATAAACCTTGGTCCCAAGATTCTTTTCCCCAACGATATTTCATAAACACCTCCAGGGTCAAGGGATCAGGATGAGCTATCAAGTGGGTCCACCCTGCACCCATTCTCATTTGTCATGCACTACCTTACTATACTACCACCACATCCCAAAGCATCATCATCCCGATAGTTCCTCCTTTACACTTTCTTGAAACCTTCAAGGTTCAAGGAACCGAGAGGATGAGTCCTACTGGGCTTCCTCCTCCATACAAGAGCTAATCAACGAGCAATTCGAGCTGATTTTGTTAATGCCAGATGTTCCCAGTGCCTAGTTAGCCTTGAGCTTCCTCCTCTGTGCACTTTAAAAAAAAATTAGGGATAAAGGCCTCTGGGATGATGTCATGCTTACATCACCAATTCCATGTGGTGCCATCTGAGTGGTGACACGTGTCACTCATATTTGGCCAACTAGGCCACCTAAAATAGTAAAATATGCATGAAATTTGTTCCTACTATCCATACTACCATTTCATACTCACATCATCAACCACATCACCATTTAGGAGGGAGAAAAGGGTTCAGGGTCATGTGTTTTGCAACGAATTCCTTTATTAAAATTTGAATTAAAAACCACTAGATTAAATCCTTTTATACATAGCACACCTTTCCTTGCACCACGTTACATAATTTCCTCCCTATTGGTCTTTGGCATTATTCTTCATTGCAATGCTAGCCCGCATTTTACATGATGTTGGGATTCACTCTTGTGCCCCCTTTCGTAACCTTCTTGGTTACTACTTGCCAGGATGAACTGGCACTGGGGACCACCTCTATTCAAAGTTCCACCAACAATAAAGCCTTCCGAATGTTATTTTCAAGCCACCTCCACTCGAGATAACATCATTCTAGGAAATTCCCATAGTGCGCTTCTATGTATCCTTCGAGGAAACACCGATCGGGATGAGTTTTTAAGTGGGGTCTTCCATGTACAATAAGAATATTTTTTTCCATAATTCTATTAGAACCACGTCTTTTTGGTCCTTATATTTGGCCACCCTGCTAAAGCTCCACTGCATTTGGAAATGTAGAAAACTTGACATGCTCAAAACCTATTTTAACCAATAATAACTTTGCAATATTTGACTTTGGGGTTCTCAACTTTGTTTAGAAATAGCTCACAATCTAGGAATCCATTATGAAATTCTACTTACCACTAGAAATGTCTTTCAGACATATTTCTATTTAAGTGGGTCCCAACTGTATTTGAGGTTATTTTCCATACAAGGAATGGTTCCAAAGTATCTACATCATCAACATATTCTCCTTTACATATGTTGAGTTGACCTTCATTCTTCTTGCAATCTTCACTTCATTTTCCTTCATCCTAATCACCGTTTCCATCAATGACAACACCTTTCTAAAATAATTCATGGTATACAATAGCTTACTCTAGGTCTTAGGGTATTGTAGTGGATAGTGATCAGTGTGAATTACTGTCTCCTTTCCCATCAGATAATTTTTCCACTCCTTCGAATTTTTCACTAAGGCATAGAGCTCCTTGTCGTAGGTAGGGTAGTTGAGAGCTACAAAAAACTTACTTCATAATTATTACATACATGTCTTACTCCCTGCACCAATATCACTTCCATAACATACCCACTAATATTTGTATCCACTTCAAAGGGTTCTTGTAAGTTTGGTGATTCTAGAATTGGTTCTTAACTAATATTCTTATTTAACTCCTCAAAGTCCCTATGTCGACCCATTCCCCAATAAAAACTCTTTCCACTTGTTGTTATGGCATGAAGTGGTGCTACTACTATTAATAATGAGGATATGAATTTCCTTGGGTATGTGATACGCCAAAAAATCTCCTTAACTTAGAAAAATTGGTAGGCACGGACCAATTCTCGATGGCCTCCATCTTGGAAGGATATTATATTTTCATCTCTCCTCCACCTATCACATACCCCATATACAACAAATATTTTTGTGTAAACTCACACTTCTTAAGATTTTCTACTAGGTGCTTCTTTATTGTCTCCAACACCTACATAAAATGTGAGATTTTCTCAGCCCATGCAACATTGTATAACATAAAAGTGTGCAACATATAATTCATTAACCTCAGAAATGTATTTTCTACATTGCATATTCCAAATGACATGACTAATCACTCATACAAACCTTTCCTAGTTTTGAAAGTAATCTTCTAGGTATCTTCTTCTCTAAATTGAATGTGATGATAAGATTATAAGTCTAGCTTGGTAGAGTATTTCACTTGTTGCAACTGATCTATTAAATCATATATTTTGAGCAGGGGGTTCCTATTCTTAAGTGTATTTTTGTTCAACGCCATATAATCTATATGTATTTTCTAAGTCCCATCATTCTTTGGCACCATTATGGTCTAAGACACACTTGGTGATTTACTCAATTGAATGACACCATGTTCCAAAAGTTTATTCAATTGTTTCTTCACCTCACTTTCTTATATAATAGAACTCTTGTACAACCTAATGTTTCAAAATGAGGATTCAAACAATAATTGGATCTCATGTTACACTTTCCTCTTGGGTGGTATCCATTTAGGCTCCTAGAACACATCCTTATATTCCTATAACAACTCTTCCAATTCATATTTTTATTTCTTAATATATCCCTCTAGGGATGCCTTTTCTCTAAGTGACTCTTCTATACAGTTATTTTCTCTTCAAAATAGTAAAACGTTATTCTTACTAGAGTTGGTGATTTTTTTTTCTTGGTTGGAACTTACCAACAAAATTTTGGACTTCCCTTTTTGCATGTTGGTGGTGAATTCTTTTCATCCTCGATGAGACAATACCAACTGGTTCTATGCGTAAATATTTCATCCCACACGTACATATAAGGACTTTGAAACACCAATCCACATGCATCAAGGGGAACTACTTTTAGTTCTACTTCATCAATAAAACCAACATTGTTAGAAAATTTGATTTTGCACTATTTTTTTACCTTTATTTCTAGATCTTTATTTACCCATCCCAATCGATATGGCCTTGGATGATCAAAAAATTCCAATCCTAGTTTATGGAATAGATTTTTTGCAGTGAGGTTTTCCTATGATCCTAAGTTAAATAGAACATTAATGTTGGTCTTTTAAACATGTATCTTTATATGGAAGATTATAGTCTTTTCATTCTCTTCCTATTGTTCAAGGCTACTCAAATTCACCTCCTTCAGCATTGAGGTACATACGATCTTCTCATTCACACCAAATATGCTTCTAGCCTAGTTTTTTGAATCGTGGCCATGAAATTATTCATCTTATTACCTTTCATTTTTTTATTCAGGTTAAGCTCTGGATGCAACTTACATCACTTGTCCTTTATATAATTTTCAATGTTAGAGTGGTTGTAGTGTTTGTTAGGATCTTTGCATTGGTATGTTGTGGTGATTATTTTTTTATCTTCCCCCCTTTTCACTTCTTCTTCCCCTCATTAGAAGCATACCAGTGCTCTTTTTTCTTTAATCCACTTAATTCCCCTTTATTCTAGCCTATGTTCTCTGGGTATTGTTCTTGTACACAAGCCTCATCTACCAATATAGACTTGAAAAACATCACTTGCTTCCAAAAATAGTTGTGTAGACACCCTATATACTTCGAGGGAACATCTAGGATCTTTTGGGATATACCTATAATTATAGCCATATTTCTAAATTCTATGGTGTGCTCCTATACACTTTTCCCTTGCTTTTTCCTGAATTAGTGCCCATTGGTCCTATACGTAGATTATAATGTAAAATTGTGACTTTATGAGGTTTTAAATTCCTCCAACTTAGTCACTAGAGGATCTTCTTCCAAGCTCAAGGTATATTTGTGTCTTTCCCACTAGATCAAGGGATGACCCTCTAATTTCAATAGCATAAATGAAATCTTATGTTATTCCTCTATATGAAGAACACTAAAATAGAATTCTAATTACTGCAACTAGTGAATTATCTTAAGAGAATAAATATCACCTTGATCTGGCTTTATATCGACCTTCACTTCCATTTTGACTAGGGAATATGAATGGTTCACGAAACATAAACTTGGCTGATCTTTTTTGTGGTCTTTATTCATCTCCTTTTTTTTCTTCCCAATGTCTTTATCTTCCATTTTATAGAAATTTTGCATTAGAAACTTCATCTTCTATGAATATCCTAATCTTATTGGTCAGTTCCATCATGTGGAGGCTCACATAAAGGTTCATATATGAAACCTATTTCTCTAATCACATAAACCTCTCCATTACACAATTAAGAGAGTTATTCACTGATTCATCATCCATGACTAAGGTTTTGTGAATTTTGTCTTAACTGATATGGATCCCCTATAACACCCCACAATATACCTAAAAAACATGGTTTGATACATATATAATCCATAAATCATTGTGGATATTCCACTAGATAATTCATGACAACAGATCTACTAAAATATATTAGAAAATATAAAATATACACTATGAAGGTTTATTTTTCCTTATATTTATATATTTTTTAATTATTTTTATTGCATATGTGTGCAAATTATAATCATGCCAAAAAAAAATAACAAAAAAAAATATCACAAACTATAATTGACATAAGATATATCCTAGGAATCTCCCAAGGTTACAGAGTAGGCGTTTAACCCCCCCCCCCCCCTCTTCCCACCCAACATCCTTGATATGATGCCATCTCAGTTGAAAGGGGGCTATAACTCCTTTTATACTTGGCACATTATCTGCACTTTGATCATTTCATTAATCATGGCATCAAGTCAACACAAGATTAAACATCATTTGATTATTGTTGGTGACATAGGGATGTATAGGACGAACCAAAAGGGGAATTCTATCACATTTTAAAATATCGATGAAAAAATTGGCAGTGTTTACCACCAGCTAACCATTTTATCTAAGATATGAACCAAGATATTCTTCTTCTCGGATGAGGGTAGTAACCGACCAATGTAGATGCTTGGAGATTTTTCCCAAATAGTTTCTATGACTCATTGGTTTTTTTCTTGCAATACTAGTAGTGTTTAATATCTTCCCATTTGAATGTATATCAAGGTTTGGAACAACTGACCTATTTTTATAAGTTTTTATTTATAGTATGCTCTAGTTAGACGAGGTCTTAAAAGTCCAATCCTCTTTAAATTATCACATAATTTTTCAAATATTTCTTTGATAGGATCACTCACATCACTCACCTAGGTTTCATCTTGTCTTCATAGAATGGTTCATGAAATTGATGGAAAACCCATGAAATAAGCCTTGCCCTAATTCTAGAACGCCCCATGAGTCATGTCATGTCAGTCAAATCCACTCCATTCCACTTATTTTTCGTATGCATAGCCTCAAATCAAAGATATGCCACTTGTTTGCTTTTTCACTGTTCGGTAGCGAATATAACTGCAGAATGGAATATTTGGCTACGGAATCGCCTGAATATTCCATAGCAAATATGCCAGGTTTTTAACTATCTTCATTGTGGAATTATAGTTTCTGCAGAAAACACAGAGCATGGTGATGTGTCAAAATTACGATCGTTAGGGGTAAAGTTGAGGTCACCCAATTAGTTATCATGATCACCTAAGCATGTAAGATTGTAATTAACTTCATCATAACCTTTTTTCTCAAATTTGGCATTATTCTCTCAACTTTAGAATTGCATTTTTAAATTCATCTCTAAGAATTTCTATGTCATCTATTGTTCGAGCCTTGCATGCAAAAGTCTAGTTTCATATTTGAAAATTTGATTCACAATACAAGAAGCTTGTTGTCTAGCATTTTTATCTGCAGGTGTCAAAGTTAGGGAAACAATGAGGTTACAAAGAATAATGGAAATGAAGAAGAAGGTGAAAAAAGGAGGCTCTTGTCTGAGATACGAGCCTATGGACCTCAAGATATTGAATGAAGACCCCAGTTTCATGGATTCTTTCAGAAATGTTGGATGTATGCAGTTATCTCATAAAATTCAAGGATTTCATGCCCAGATATCAAGGGATTTTGCTAGAAAAATTTATAGGCATATTGTAGCCGCTACAACACCACCCAAAATTTTGGGTATATTTAAAATTTCAGGTCCCCCTCTGCTCGCTTAGTCGTTAGGGTCTTTCACCGAACCTACAATCAGTGATATCCCAGCGACCTATCCACAACCCCTCATGAGCTTTCTCACCATCATGATCAGGTGCTGTTGCTGCAATCACACCATGTGAGGGAGGGATCACCTAGCATACGTTCGAATAAGAGCTTTCCGTGCACTCAGGATGTCAATCCCCGACTGAGAAACTCATCAATGATTGTCATGGCACCAAGGGAATAAGATTAAGCTCAATGACAAGGTCACAGCTGTGAAACATGACACATTCATCCACATGTCCTGCTAAGGTGGATATCAAACATAAGGCCACCTTTGAAGACCAGGATTAAGGTGGATGACAAGGATGCACCCACCAGTGAGGTGGAAGAGCAAGTTAACATTATTTTTAGATGGAGGATGATGTGGTGTGTTTTCATTCACTCAAAGGAACAAGGAAGCATTGGGCACCAGAAAAATCTTATGATAATGCCCTTAATATAAAAATACAAGAATTCCTCACGTTCTTAACGGAGATGCCATATTAAGAGCGCACAAAAGATGTGGGAAAGACAATTACGTAGCTAGGAGTGCCCCATCATCTATCAAAGTATAGGTGTAGGTTTGTTGGTGAGATTTAGGATGTTTGTTCAGAAAATTGGTGCATTAATAGTTTGGCACAATTTTGAATATCTAAACACACCTTTGAGAAGCAATTTGTGTTGAAATTAAGTTACACAGTGGACGCACATTCGATGGACCAAGGTTATGGTTTTGATATTATATAATTAAAACAAGGCAAACAAAAACCATATGGTGTCGAAATCATAGGAGATCGTGGAGCAGAACTATGTGAAACCATTACAAGTAGGTGCACATTTGATGGGCCAAGGTTACATTACAAGTTTAAAACCATTAATGCAAGGCGCAAGACCCTGTGGTTTCCAAAAACATATAAAATGGTGAGTCAAGACTATATGGAAAAACATTACAAATGAGCTTAATATTTCCATAGTGGATATAGTGATCACAAATTATGTTAAAACATGGGACGGAGTGTATGACCAACCCATAGAAGTGCGTTATAATAAATATGTTGCATTACAAGTGAGTTTAAAGGTTCGATGGCCGTTTTCAAACTTATAGAAAATGTTTGGAGGAATTTGCATATGTAGTGGTCAGCCTTACGTGGAAACATGGCGCAGAAACCAAATGGACACATTTGCATAAAGTCAAACATTCGATGGCACGTTTCAATTTACAATGAAGCATAAGAGGCAGATATATAAGGTGGTCGACTTTACGATTAAATTGGCGGATTAGAACCTTAAGACAACTCATTGTAATGCAACTCGAATATTTCTATGTTGAATTTTTGACCTACGACGAAACATGGTGAGCCGATCTATAATGCTCAAGGTCTATGTTTAAAACACGGAGCGGAACATTGCAACAAACCCATCGTGGCAACATTCTGATAACTGTGGTATGATATATGAATATATATAGCCATATTTTAAGCAATGCAGAGCAACGGCTTCGCTGAGGAGTTCGTGTTTTTTCATTGTATTCCCTGTATGCCAGCGCACAAAAGCCAGCCGTTGCCAGAATGACCAGTCGCTTTCGACATATGGAAGGAAGTTTCCTCCCGACATAAGGGGTCAACAATAAGAAAGTTTCCTCTGCACTGCTAGCTGTTTATTTTCCAGACACTTGCATGGTAAACAGAGATGGTGCGCTGACACCAATCCTTCACGTGTATTTCTCTACGCACCACAATTTTCTTGAGACTGTTGATAAGCTTGTTCGAGAGAACCTTGGCTCACGATTATTGTGGTGTCTTTTCGAACCTAGTTTGACTAAGTGTCGAAGAAAAAGGTAAATCACATTCTTACAAGGGCAAAGATTATCTGAACCAGGCTATCGACGATGGCTCCCAAATGAGGATATTAAGCATTTGAACCACGTTACACAAGAATGGAAAATCTGACACGTGAACTGTATAGAACGAATCTCTATTCTTCATGCCGCATTACATGGCTGCATGTTGCCCAGGCGTGAACGAGAATTATGTCACTACGAGTAAATAACATGTTATTGTTGAACAGGCCACAGGGTCGCACATATCAAGTATTTCCCAAGGCTGCAACTCAACCAGTTTTGCGACCCAGCAACCCAGGGTCGCATGTTTGCCAGGTCGCAGGGTCGCAAAATGAGCTACTCATGAGAAGCTGCCACCCAAGGAATTCTCCAACCCTGCGAACCCATCAGAAAAGAAAATTCATGCTATAATCAGATACGTGATGATCTTCCACCTATTTCATTCCCCGCCAAAGCTACTGATGTGCTGCATTACATGGAAGGGCTACCCAATGCATGCTGCCATGCATGAGCAGTGATTGTGCTGCTACGCGCAGACAAGGGAACGAAAAATCATTAAGTCTCGGGAGAAGATATATGAAAAGTGGTCAAAGCTGCATTTAAACATGGAGCTAGACCTCATAAACAGATCTACAATGGCCGTGTGATAATGACTATCGTACTGTTATTTTCGAGCTGTGAAGATGATTGATTTCCATATAGCAGTTGCAGCTGCCTTATATCATCCAAGTGCAAAGGGAAAAGAAAGGCGAGGGGTGGTTGTTGCTATGTTTGAACGTTCTACTGGAAAAGCCATTAAAATAATTATGCTTACTCGGGAGGAAGCAGGACGCCTTGGACATAACTTTGTAGGTACAAAGTAGATATTGTTAGGTCTTATTGGTGAAGGAACAAGCATTTCAGCCCAAGCATTAAGAGATGCAGAGTGTCAAATATGACCATTTATAAACAGGGCAGGGCTGCGTTTTGCTGGAGAAGGGTATATTTCGGCGACCACTGAGAATGTGAATGAAGAAGCCCATGCCTATCAAGTAATTTAATCCAAGACTTCAAGAAAACTTTGTGCATGGGAAATATTATGATCTTGATAGAGAAAGGGCACAGAAAAAGCTTACCCTAGCCATTCTCTCCGATGATTCAGTAGTTGACCACACAGGGGTCTAAATTTATTGTTTTTTCACTCTTACAATTGATTAAAATGCCCTTAGCTTTATTTGTATTTCAATCATGAGGAAATGTGACCTGTGTTATTTTATTGCAGGAAGAACCTTTCTGTTTGCACAATAGAGCCCAGGTTTTCCCCAGCAAGAAAGGGGACCTTTTCAAAACAAGTAGATGTTGGCGAACCTCCAAAGAACTCACTTTAAGTTCAAAGGCACCTGGCCCCGTCCCCCGAAAGGAGGCCACAAGTCGCATATCTGCCAAGATCGCAGGTTGCAGACTGCCGAAGGTCGTAGGTCGCATATCTGCCGAGGTCGCAGGTCGTGGATGGTCCAAAGTCGAAAATCTATGAGGCAAGTGAAAGGTGCGACCCAGCGACCCAACGACTAGGTTGCAAGGTCGCATAATCTGGGCAGGTCGCAGGTCGCACATTTACTCAGGTCGCGAGGTCGCAAATCTAGGGGGGTCGTGAGGTCGCACATTTACCGAGGTCACAGGTCACAAATTTCCCCAGGTCGCAAGTCGTAGAGGTCGCTAGGTCGCTAAGTTGCATCCCTTGGTAAATGCCCGACGACGTGACCCAGCGACCCAGCGACTAGTTCGCAAGGTCTTAGAACCTAGCCAGGTCGCAGGTCGCAACAGCAGCTCAGGTCGCAGGTCGCAAAAAAGACTGGGTCGCAAGGCTGCCCAACAATCAGGAAAACAAAAAGTCAGGGAGCCCAAAGGGCACACTTTGCTTTATAAATATCTCCTTCGGGAACTTGTAAAGGATCTTTTGTTTGGGACTCGAGTTGAGGATATTGTATTACCAGAGGATTATACATTTAAGCATTAATACAAGCATTTTGAAAAACCCCTTTGTGGATCTGATGTTGTCATGTGTATGAGCACTGTTGAGTATTATGTTTTCAGTTTCTGAACATCATTATATTAAGGGAACTGCATCTTTAACTCACATCACAGTTACATAATAGTTTGCTGAGTATGTTAATGGTGGTTGAGTTTATTTCACTTTCTTAGCGAATGTTGATGGCTTTGATGATCTGTGTTTGTGTTATCATTTAAAAACTTTAGGAAGTGAAGGGTGTTCTCACCATGAGGAATTGTTTCTTTCATGGTCAGAACAACTTACAAGCAGGAACCTAATGAAGTGTTGCTAACAACACTTCCTTCGGTCTTCATGCTTTATTATTTTCTCTTGCTACTCATAGTGTCATATGTACATTTAATGCATAAATCATATGTCTTGTATCAGTTGATTAGGTGTGTATCCACTGTTTTATAGAGTTTAAGCGAGACCCAAAGCAAAGGAGAAATCAGTGGTAGCCGGACCCACACCTCGGACGGGATCCCTAGTCCAAACGGTTCAAAGTCTAATTGGGACCTTTTACCAGGGAGATCCCCTGCTATTGGCAGGACAGATTTTCCCGTCAGCAGAATTGGCGCTAGAAGGAGGACCAGATGACAAGATGAGCCCTTAGAGCCTGTAGTTAATCTCATATCTGTAATGGCTCGTTCCCAAATCATTCTCCCGAGATGTTTGTCAGAATTTTATGAGCCTCGATACTTCATCCCTGATAAACTTATGTATCACTTGTCCTAGTTAAAATTTGATGGTGAAAATGGGGTATCCATAACTCAACACCTTTTAGATTTATGTGACTTTGGTGAGTGCTATGAAATTGACGATGAAGGTTTGATTTTTTTTCTTTTCTTCCTCACTCTTGAAGGTCGCGCTAAGCAATGGTGTCGCAAATTTTTGGAAGCCTCCATCCATTCATTCGAACAACTCACCAGTGAAGTTCAACAAGCTTTTCACAGGTATGATTTTCAAAGTGTATTGATAGAGCTAAATGACATCAGAATGGAACCTCAGGAATCTTTAGATGAGTTCTCTATCAGATTCGTTCATTATTGTTTTGAGTTCCCTGAAAAGGATGTCGATTGGAAGTTGTTAAGTGAACAGTTCAGCTATGAGATTCTCGTTTCCCTTGAACAATTTCAGTTAGCAACCCAGCCTAAGCCTAGTTCTCCTTATGACGACCCGCAAGTCAACGACTGTTCAGACTTTGAATCTTTCACGCACCATGTCGAATCAGAGTTTGAAAACTACAGTGGCTCATTATCTCTCCCAGTTCATGAAACCTATCTCGAGCCCACTCGATGTCTCCCTCGACACAATCCTAAATTTTATTCGCATACTGATTGTGAATCGACTCCTACCCCGCATAAAGTTGATTCCCTTACAAGGCCCGCCAGATCATTGTTTTCTCTAAATGACACAGATGCACGTGTTGAAAAGCCTTGTATGGTTAACGTCCCTGAGACTCGATCTGTTCATTCATTATTCCCCGATTTATTTCACGATTTGGCCACGCCAGGAATTTCTTCGAGACATTCAAAATTTCCTTATATTGGTATTAGCGACAATCATAAGCACGCAGATGGTGTTTCACAATCATAGTTCCGATGAATCTTTTAGATCTAATCTTTCTCACTCGAAATCTTTAGACAGCCATAGGAGTGATTTCCTATATGGGCAACTTCAAGAGGTCCCCTCTATTGATCCATCCCAGTTGGTAACTCCCGGGGAGCCTGACATGCCAAGTACCCAACTTGACCAAATCGATGGTTGCAGCGATCACTCATTATCTGAAAGCATATTCAATCATACCGTTGAGGATTGTCACACAGATTTCTTTGCTGATCATATGAAGGCACCTGAGTTCAATAATCCACATTGGGAAGATTCGAGTACCCATCAGGAAATCGAAGCGCTTCAGATTTTGCCGACTGTTACCCTAGGTTCTTCCGATTATGACAAGACACCTCAAACAACTCCAAGTAGGGTTTCTCAGCTTAAAGTTCCTGCTCTCGGATTTGTAAGTATCTATAATTTTCCTGGCACATGCTCATTGTTTCCTTTCCATAAAACTGATGGTCCTCAACACCGTGATGAGATTTCCAGTCAACCCGACCAACCCTATTCGGTGGAAGTGCCTACAAATAGGCAATGGCTCACTCAGCGCCCATCAGACCTAGGCTTGTGCATGTATAAATGTGTGTCATTTATAAATGTTGAGTTTCAAGAACATATTGCTGTGTATTAGGATGAGAGTGGAATTCAGCTTGCGCAATCTATTCTGGCATGTTCTTTGATAAGTACCCATGATCTACTTGCCATTGCACCTGCTCCTCAGGTAAGTTTTGTTGTTACAGCACTCTTTTGGATGCTAGCTCTGATCCCGAGCATTATTGTTATTGCAGGCGGGGATTTAATGCGGTGGTTGCACTGGAAAGTTGATTTTACATAACTTGACCACCTCATGGGTTAAGCTAGGGTTTAGGTGTAAGCTAGATAGGACCTGTTAATAAAATTTGTTATTTGTTGATTATGTTTACTTGCTAAATTTTTTCCTTCATGATTTAAAAGTGTGTTTGTTGTTTTTGTTTATGATTAATATCTTAGGCATCATCATATTACAAGTATTTTTCTTTCATTTCCTTTTCAGTTGCTTGTTTCTGCATAAATAATCATTTCTTGTATTGCGCCTCTTTTCCACCTACAACTGATTGATCGTTCTCGCACATGGCGTTGCATTGCATCTTGAGCCTCACCTATTACATTGCATCATACTCTCTCTTCCTCACATCATTTATGTCATGTCGCCTGCCACTGCACGAGCCCTCATTGAGACCCTACCACCTTGTGGTCTTGTTTTGCCCCATTTGCCGAAATAGTAACCCCATTGTTTGCGTGAGGTTGCAGTGGCTATCTCAAGAGGCAACTCTCTCTTAGGACAAGTCATTGAAGTTTCTTTCTCAATAAGATGCCTATGAGTCTAAACTTATTATCTAGGGAGATACGAGCTGGTTTTTTGTGGGAGACCTAATGAGTTTGAAATGGCCCACACCCGTAAGCCTAAGCTTTGTGCCCAACATAGTCTTGGACGTTTTAATTTTTGTTTTTCACGCTTCGCCTATTGTGGTAGATGGGATGTGAAGGTTTGGCACTAGGGTGAACCCAAATTAGGATATCTTTCAATTTCTGTAAAACAAGAAACAACCTCTTTTGCCCATAAAATAATTCAGGATCCCTCATCCGCCCATGAAGAACAAGTGCCACGAGCACAGGAAAATAAGTGCTACAAGCACATGAAAAAAATAAGGGTAAGGGATCGAGAAAGGCTTCCTGCGTAGAGAGGTAATGCAACGACTCCACCGGGGTACTGACCAGGCTCGCTGGCAGCGGAGAAACGTTTGTGATTTCTTGAAGTGACTCCGCCGGGGTACTGTCCAGGCCTGCTGGCAGCGGAGAAACACCAGAGACTTATGTTAAAAAATCCTGAAAATAATAAACCGCCTACCTTGCTCTTCACATCACCAACAAGCTACTGGCATCTGTGAGCTTTCTCTTTGATGTGTTTTCTAATTAGCGAGACCTAGTTGAGGCACAAGGGTTAGGCATACCTGTAAAGGCCAAAGTAATTCGAAGGGGCCCTGCAGACCTTGTTCAATATTCTCTTGCATCACTATCTTGGCTCAGAATATTGTTGTGATATTGACAGAGATGCTGGATTCTACTAGTGGTTCGCCATTTGTTGTAGCCGCTACAACACCACCCAAAATTTTGGGTATATTTAAAATTTCGGGTCCCCCTCTGCTCGCTTAGTCGTTAGGGTCTTTCACCGAACCTGCAATCAGTGAAATCCCAATGACCTATCCCCAAACCCTCTCGAGATATATCACCATCATGATCAGGTGCTGTTGCTGCAATCACGCCATGTGAGGGAGGGATCACCCAGCACATGTTCGAATAAGAGCTTTCCATGCACAAAAGATGTCAATCCCTGACTGATAAACTAATCATTGATTGTCATGGCACCAATGTAATAAGATTAAGCTTAATGACAAGGTCACAGCTGTGAAACATGACACATTCATCCACATGTCTCGCTTAGGTGGATATGAGACATAAGGCCACCTTTGAAGACCAGGATTAAGGTGGATGACAAGGATGCACCCACCAGTGAGGTGGAAGAGCAAGTTAACATTATTTTCAGTTGGAGGATGATGTGGTGTGTTTTCATTCACTCAAAGGAACAAGGAAGCACTGGGCACCAAAAAAATCTTATGATAATGCCGTTAATATCAAAAGACAATAATTTATCACGTTATTAATGGAGATTCCATATTAATAGCACACAATAGCTGTGGGCAAGACAATTTCGCAGCTAAAAGTGCCTCATCATCTGTCAAAGTACAGGTGTAGGTTTGTTGGTGAGATTTAGGCTGTTTGTTCAGACAATTGGTGCGTTAATAGTTTGGCACAATTTTGAATATCTAAACACACCTTTGAGAAGCAATCTGTGTTGAACTTAAGTTACACAGTGGACGCACATTCGATGGACCAAGGTTATGGTTTTGATATTATATAATTAAAAAAAGGCAAAAACAAACCATATGGTGTCGAAATCATAGGAGATCGTGGAGCAGAACTATGTGAAACCATTACAAGTAGGCACACATTTGATGGGCCAAGGTTACATTGCAAGTTTAAAACCATTAATGCAAGGCGCAAGACCATGTGGTTTCCAAAAACATACAAAATGGTGAGTCAAGACTATATGGAAAAACATTACAAATGAGCTTAATATTTCCATAGCGGATATAGTGATCACAACTTATGTTAAAACATGGGAAAGAGTGTATGACCAACCCATAGAAGTGCATTATAATAACTATGCTGCATTAAAAGTGAGTTTAATGGTTCGATGGCCGTTTTCAAACTTATAGCAAATGTTTGGAGCAATTTGCATATGTAGCGGTTAGCCTTACGTGGAAACATGGCGCAGAAACCAAATGGACACGTTTGCATAAAGTCAAACATTCGATGGCATGTTTCAATTTACGATGAAGCATAAGATGTAGATATATAAGGTGGTCAAATTTACGATTAAATTGGCGGATTAGAACCTTACGACAACTCATTGTAATGCAGCTCGAATATTTCTATGTTGAAGTTTTGACCTACGGCGAAACATGGTGAGCTGATATATAATGCTCAAGGTCTATGTTTAAAACACGGAGCGGAACATTATGACAAACCCATTGTGGCAACGTTTTGATAACTGTGGTATGATATACGAATATCTATAGCCATATTTTAAGCAATGCAGAGTGACGGCTTCGCTGAGGAGGTCGTGTTTTTTCATTGTATTCCCTGTATGCCAGCGCACAAAATCCAGCCGTTGTTAGAATGCCCAGTCGCTTTCGACATATGGAAGGAAGTTTCCTCCCAGCATAAGGGGTCAACAATAAGAAAGTTTCCTCTGTGCTGCTAGCTATGTATTTTCCAGACACTTGCATGGTAAACAGAGATGGTGCACTGACACCAATCCTTAACGTGTATTTCTCTGTGCACCACGGTTTTCTTGAGACTGTTGATAAGCTTGTTTGAGAGAACCTTGGCTCACAATTATTGTGGTGTCTTTTAAAACCTGGTTTAACTAAGTGTCGAAGAAAAAGGTAAATCACATTCTTACAAAGGCGAAGATTATCTGCACCAGGCTATCGACGACGGCTCCCAAATGAGGATATAAAGCATTTAAACCACGTTACACAAGAATGGAAAATCTGACGCGTGAACTGGACAGAACGAATCTCTATCCTTCATTCTGCATTACATGGATGCATGTTTCCCAGGCGTGCACGAGAATTATGTCACTACGCGCAAATGACGTGTTATTGTTGAATAGGTCGCATGGTCGCACAGATCAAGTATTTCCAAGGCTGCGACTCAGCCGATTTTGCGACCCAGCGACCCAGGGTCACATGTTTGCTAGGCCGCAGGGTCGCAAATTGATCTGCTCATGAGAAGCTGCGACCCAAGGAATTCTCTGAACCTGCGACCCCATCAGAAAAGAAAATTCATGCTATAATTGGCTCCGTGATGATCATCCACGTGTTTCATTCCCCATCAAATCTACTGATGTGCCGCATTACATGGACGGGCTACCCAATGCATGCTGCCATGCATGAGCGATGATTGTGCTGCTACGCGCAGACAAGGGAACGGAAAATCATTAAGTCTTGGGAGCAGATATATGACAAGTGGTCAAAGTTGTGATTAAATATGGATCCAGACCTCATAAACAGATCTACGATGGCCGTGTGATAATGACTATCATACTGTTATTATCAAGCTGTGAAGATGACTGATTTCCATACAGCAGTTGCAGATGCCGTATATCATCCAAGTTCAAAGCGAAAATCAAGGCAAGGGGTGGTTGTTGCTATGTTTGAACATTCTACTGGAAAATCCATTAAAATAATTATGCTTGCTCGGGAGGAAGCAGAACGCCTTGGACATAACTTTGTAGGTACAAAGCAGATACTGCTAGGTCTTATTGGTGAAGGAACAGGCATTGCAGCCCAAGCATTAAGAGACACAGAGTGTCCAATACGACCATTTATAAATAGGGTAGGGCTGCGTTTTGCTGGAGAAGGGTACATTTCGGTGACCACTGAGAATGCGAATGAAGAAGCCCATGCCTATCAAGTAATTTAATCCAAGACTTGAAGAAAACCTTGTGCATGGGAAAGATTATGACCCTGATAGAGAAAGGGCATAGAGAAAGCTTACCCTAGCCATTCTCTCCAATGATTCAGTAGTTGACCACAAAGGGGTCTAAATTTTTTTTTTTTTCGCTCTTACAATTGATTAAAATGCCCTTAGCTTTATTGTTATTTCAATCATGAGGACATGTGACCTGTGTTATGTTATTGCAGGAAGAACCTTTCTGTTTGCACATTAGAGCCCAGGTTTTCCCCAGCAAACAAGGGGACCTTTTCAAAACAAGTAGATGCAAACGAACCTACAAAGAACTCACTTTAAGTTCAAAGGCACCTGGCCCCGTCCACCGAAAGGAGGCCACAAGTTGCATATCTGCCAAGGTCACAGGTCGCAGACTGCCCAAGGTTGCAGGTCGCATATCTGCCGAGGTTGTAGGTCGTGGATGGTGCAAAGTCGCAAATCTATGAGGCAAGTGAAAGGTGTGACCCAGCGACCCAGCAACTAGGTCGCAAGGTCGCATAATCTAGGCACGTCGCAGGTCGTGCATTTACCCAGGTCGCGAGGTCGCAAATCTAAGGGGGTCACGAGGTTGCACATTTTTCGAGGTCGCAGGTCGCATATTGCCCCAGGTCGCAAGTGGCAGAGGTCGCCAGGTCGCTAAGTCACATCCCTTGGTAAATGCTCGACGACGCAACCCAACGACCCAACTACTAGGTCGCAAGGTCTCAGAACCCAGGCAGGTCGCAGGTCGCAACAGTAGCTCAGGTCGCAGGTTGCAAAAAGGATTGGGTCGCAAGGCTACCCAACAGTCAGGAAAACGAAAAATCAGGGAGCCCAAAGGGCACGCTTTGCTTTATAAATATCTCCTTCGGGAACTTGTAAAGGATCTTTTGTTTGGGACTCGAGTTGAGGATATTGTATTACCAGAGGATTATACATTTAAGCATTAATACAAGAATTTTGAAAAACCCCTTTATGAATCTGATGTTGTCATGTGTATGAGCACTGTTGAGTATTATGTTTTCAGTTTCTGAACATCTTTAGATTAAGGTAACTACATCTTTAACTCACATCACAGTTACATAACAGTTTGCTGAGTATGTTAATGGTGGTTGAGTTTATTTCACTTTCTTAGCGAATGTTGATGGCTTTGTTTATCTGCATTTGTGTTATCATTTAAAACCTTTAGGAAGTGAAGGGTGTTCTCGCCATGAGGAACTATTTCTTTCATGGTCATAACAGCTTACAAGCAGGAACCTAATGAAGTGTTTCTAACAACACTTCCTTCGGTCTTCATGCTTTATTATTTTCTCTTGCTACTCATAGTGTTATACGTACATTTAATGCATCAATCATATGTCTTGTATCAATTGATTAGGTTTTTATCCACTGTTTTATAGAGTTTAAGAGAGACCCAAAGCAAAGGAGAAATCAGTGGTAGCCGGACCCACACCCCAGACGGGATCCATAGTCCAAACGGTTCAAGGTCTAATTGGGACCTTTTACCAAGGAGATCCCCTGCTGTTGGCAGGACAAATTTTCCCATCAACAATGCAAAACCTCAAATGTGGGAGTTTTAAATTTCATAGTATCACCTCATACTATTTCTCAGGCTACATAGATACCAGGAGAAGTTGAAGAGTGGTTCAATGGCACTAAATTTAAAATTTAGAGTTGTGAGGAGTTTTTCAAACCATATCACATTTGATCTGACATGCATCTAACATCCCTAGGAGTCTTATGAAGGAAAATTATTCTAAGTTGTTTTTTGTGATCCATAATTACTTCACCTGTCAGGGGAGGTTTCATATGGTTTACCTATACAATTTCAGACTCCTTTTACATTTCACTAGTAAGAATCCCCTTGATCTGCCTTTCTCTTTGTTTAGAAGCTTAAGGAATATGTATCATAAGGTCCAAGCCAGGGGTGAAGGCAGTGAGACATCAGTTTTTAACCATGGTCTAATTAAACACTTAGTGCTGGAAGAATTGAAGAAATTAAATAGAGATTGGGCATCCTTTCTTTTCGTCAATGGATATGAAGTTGATTCAGTGACACCTAAGAAGATTTAAAAGCAAAAAAAAAACTCATCATCAGCTGTGACAAAAGTTGTTAATGAAGAAGAGGTAGACCCTATCTTGGAGCCAATGGATGTTGAAGCAGAGCCTATACCAGAGGTAGATATCCCAGAACCATCACCTGCAAGAAACAAATAAAAAATTAGAAAACATGGTAGGAGTAGGATAACTAGAATCTAAACCATTTCCAAGGGAAATATTGAAGACATCCTCCAAGCAATAGACATTGAAGAAACTCCAATTTTCCAAGAAGAAGACATTGAAGGTTACAAAAGGAAGAAACATAAAGCTAAGACTGTTAAATAATTAGATTTTGTAGGAGAAGATGTAGGTTTCATATTCCAGCCAAGGGAACCAATAAATAGGTTACAATTTGTAAAGGGTGTCATGGAAAACAAGATGACATAAAATGTTGACAAAGTAAAGAAGCCTATCATAGAAAACATCAGAGACTTATCTCCAGCAACAAAAGAGGTTTTTGTGCAAAGGAAAGGAAAGGGGCAGATGATGGAAAATACTGAAGTACAGATATTACAGTAGAAGTTAAAAGAGGCGAGAGAAGAGGTCATTGAAGTTAAATTGGAACTACAGTAGGCCAAGGTATAAATACAGCTGATGGAAAATTTTGAAGGAAAAATTAATGATCAGCTAAACCAATATGACAAATCACTAACAAATGCCAAAAAAATGTTGAAAATAACACTTCCATTGAGGAGAGTAATGAAGAACACCATAAAAAGAAACCTGTGGTTACATTCTAAAATAAAAGAACATAAGAGACATGTTAAAGAACTAGAAGAAAAAATGGAGATGATTAAGGAAGAATTGAAGAAAAGAGGGCTGAAAATCAAAGCGTAAATGAGCCTAGGGAGGTACATACTTCTACTGCTAAAGATGGACTGCCCAAAGTTTGAGGGGTTAGCCTAAACATTTTTGATAAATTTTGCAGCATGCAGGAAACTTTGTTTTTAGTTTGGAAGGGGAAATTATGAATAAAAATGAAAAATCTATATTTTTTAGCCAATTAGGCAATTTCGTAGGGAAGTCCAGGCTTGAAGGCCAGATTTCGCTATGAAATCCCTGTAGGATACTTTATGCTACAAAACTCATTTTTGTTGGAAATCAAAGGTGGGAAAGAGTTTTATTTAGCCTATATTATCTAGAAAACATATCCTAATGAGAAAGAGATGCTAAAAGTTGACTTAGATGGCTGAAATGAGTTTGCTTCCAAACTACGCTACGAAACTATCTAGTGCACTCTATTTTTGCAGTGAGGTGTTTTTAGTGGTATTTTGACCTTTGGAAAGTGTTTTAAAGAGTATTAAACCACGTGGAGGAATTATAAGATGGAAGTGGGACACTCCAATAGGGATTCACTCTTTGACAAAGCTGTCACATATCCATCTCAAAATGAGGACATTGATCAAAAGTTATGTTTATCTCTTCCTAGAAACTAGGGGTGTTAGTTCCTATATCTAGTGGGTATATTTATGTCTAGGTTATGGTGAATGCCACTCGAGCACCTCGTAGTTATCAATGTAAGTATTCCACTTTGCAGATAAACGAATGTAATAAATGAAAAATAGAGTCCTAATAGGTTTGTAAGCCTTAAGTTATTAGGTGTCTTTTTCAGTTCCAAGAATATAATTTATGGTTAAGATAGGTGTCAAATATTATGGTTGGATGATCTAGCGAGATGGGAAGATCGAATGTAATGAAAAAAAGTAGATTAATAGGAAGAACTTAAAATGAGAAGGGATTGGATAATGTTATTTGACACTACCACTATTGTAAATTTTTATCATCAGTAATATATAGTGACTATGTTTCTGCTTCACCTGAGATTCTTTGAATGTTTCAATGAGCTTATGTATTATGTTTCTTAATTTCTTGTTTCCAATATCTTGATGTTGAATTACTCAGAATTCATGTTATGCATGCTCTGAATTCCTTTTAACATTGAGGTATTTAATATTTTTTGTGTGTTAGTATTGTCCTTTCATTGAAACAGTAAAAGCCTTAGCTTCCACAAGGATATCCATTTGTCATTGAATTCCCTCACTCAGATTCCATAAGCCCAATGGTAGTGAAACTTATTTCATTCTTCAGCTACAATCAAGTACATTAAAGAACTTATCACAGAGTTAGCTACAATTCAATCCTATAGTTTTCATGGTCAATATCATTCTTTTGAAAAGTGTTTCATGCCAAAATACAAAGAGAAGGTGGTGTTACCTTTTTCTTTTGAGATTGACGAGGAATGTCTTGTTTTCAAAAATGAGTTTGATAGCACACAACTGAAACTTAAAGAAAGCATTTATGAGTTGTCTAAAATTACATAACGTCTTGATAATCACCAAAAAAACTATGTATTCAATCATCCTATAGTTGACTACATGGAAGAGTTCTACAGTCCAAATTTTGAATTATGTTTTCACTTTGAAAATCAAACCCATTTTATGTTTCCTTGGTCATTATAGTATCCAATTAGAATTTGGTTTAAGCACAACCAAGGAGTTCAGGTATTATATTAGTTCATTGATTGGCTTTATTGGAGGTTTCATGTCACTTGAATCAACCATGAAGATTTCAGTTGTTAGGGTAGGTAAAATTGTGTGTGAATAAGCTCAAGAATTATGAGAAACTTCTCAGCATGCATAGGTTTAGTTTTCAACCTAGATTATAGTTTTCAACAAGCTTGAGCCCGAGGAGAAGGCCATAAGAGTTTGGATATTTTTTCATCAAGTTCATAAATTTTTGTTTTCTTTGAAATAAGGAATTGGAACTGCAAGTTCCTTTTTGTACCACAGGGGCACACCATCCCTAGTGGAGCCACTGTTATCACACATAATTTTTCAAATATTTCATTGATAGGGTCACTCACATCACTCACCTAGGTTCCATCTTGTATTCATAGAATGGTTCATGAAATTGATGGAAAATCCATGAAATAAGCCTTACCCTAACTCTAGAACTCCCCATGAGTCATGTCATGTCAGTCAAATCCACTCCATTCCACTTAGTTTTCGCATGCATGGCCTCAAATCAAAGATATGCCACTTGTCTTATTTTTCACCATTCATTAGCGAATATAACTACAGAATGGTATATTTTGCTATGGAATCGCCTAACAGTTTCATAGCGAATATCCCAGTTTTTTAACTGTCTTCACTGCTGAATCATGTTTTTCTGTAGAAAAAAACAAAGCATGGTGAGGTGTCAAAATTTCGATGGTTAGGGGTAAAGGTGAGGTCACCCAATTAGTTATCATGATCACCTAAGCATGTAAGAATGTAATTACCTTCATCATAACCTTTTGTTCTCACGTTTTGCATTATTCTCTCGACTTTCAAATTTAATTTTTAAATTGATCTCTAAGCATCTCTCTGTCATCTATTGTTCAAGCCTTGCATGGAATAGTCCAGTTTTCTCTTTGAAGAGCCGATTCACAGCAGAAGAAACTTGATGTCTAGCGTTTTTATCTGCAGGTGTCCAAGTTATGGAAACAAGGAGGTTATTTAAAGAAGAATTGAAATGAAGAAGAAGGTGAACAAAGGAGTATATTGTGTGAGATACGGGCCTATTGACCTTCAGATATTGAATGAAGACCCTAGTTTCATGGATGCTTTCAGAAATTTCGAATGTCTATAGTTCTGTTAGAAAATTCAAGGATTTCATGCCCAGATATCAAAAGATTTTGTAGTAAAATTTACAGGTACAACCTCAAAGGTGGGAGTTTTAAATTTCAAATTATCACCTGATACTATTCCTTAGGCTACATAGATACCAAGAGAAGGTGAAGAGTGGTTCAAAGCCACTAAATTGAAAATGCAGAGTTGTGAGGATTTTTTCAAACCAGAGCACAATGGAGCTGACATGGCACCTAACATCCCTAGGAGTTTTATGAAGGAAAATTATTCTAATTTGTTTTTTATGATCCAGAAGTACTTCACCTATAAGGGGAGGTTTCATTTGGTTTACCTATACCATTTCAGGCTCCTTTTACATTTCACTAGTAAGAATCCCCTTGATCTACCTTTATTTTTGTTTAGGAGCTTAGGGAAGATGTTTAATAAGGTCCAAGCGAGGGCTGAAGGCAGTGAGAGATCATTTTTTCACCATGGTCTAATTAAACTCTTAGTTATAGAATAATTGAAGAAATTAAACAAATATTGGGCATCCTTCCTTTTTGTCAATGGATATGAAGTTGATTTAGTGACACCTAAGAAGATTTCAAAGCCAAAAACAACTTCATCTTCAGCTGTGACAGAAGGTGTTAATGAAGAAGAGGCAAACCCTATCTTGGAGCCAATGGATGTTGAAGCAGAACCTATACCAGAGGCATATACCCCACAACCATCACCTATAAGAAACAAACATAAAATTACCAAACATGGTCAGAGGAGGATAACTAGAAGCCAAGCCATTGCCAAGGGAAATCTTGAAGCCATCCTCCAAGAAATAGACATTGAAGAAACTCCAATTGTCCAAGAAGAAGACATTGAAGGGGAAAATAGGAAGAAATAGAAAGGTAAGACTATTAAAAAATTAGATTTTGCAGGAGAAGATGTGGGTTTTATATTCTAGTCAAGGAAACCACTAACTAGGTTACATCTTGCAAAGGGTATCATGGAAAACAAGATGAGAGAAAATGCTGACAAAGCAAAGAAACCTATCACAGAAAACATCATAGACCTATCTCCAGCAAAATAAGAGGTTTTTGTGCAAAGGAAAGGAAAGGAAAGGAAAATGAATGATCAGCTGAACCAATATGACAAGTCAGTAACAAATTCCAAAAAAATGTTGAAAACAACACTTCCTTCCAGGAGAGTAATGAAGAACACCAGAAAAAGAAACTTATGGTTACAGTCTGAAAGGAAAAATCTTAAGGGATAGGTTAAAGAAATAGAGTACCATATGGAGATGATTCAAGAAGAATTGAAGAAAATAGGGTTGAAAATGAAAGTGATAAATGAGCCTGAGGAGGTAGAGCCTTATACTACCAAGGATGGAGTGCCCAAAGTTTGAGAGATTGGCTTAAACATTTTTGATAAACTTTGCAGCATGCAGGAAACATCATTTTTAGTTTGGAAGGTGAAATTATGATGAAAAATGAAAAATATGTGTTTTTCAGCCAATTAGGCGATTTCGTAGAAAAGCCCAGGCTTGAAGGCCAGATTTCGCTACGAAATATCTGTAGGATAATTTCTGCTAAAAAACTCATTTTTGTTGGAAATTAAAGGAGGGAAAGAGTTTTATTAAGCCTATATTATCTAGCAAAAATATCCTAATCAGAAAGAGAGGCTAAAAGTTGACTTAGATAGCTAAAATGAGTTTTCTACCAAACTACGCTATGAAACTACCTAGTGCACTATGTTTTTGTAGCGATGTGTTTTTAGTGGTATTTTGATGTTTGAAAAGTGTTTTAAAGAGAATTCAACCACGTGGGGGCATTATAAGGTGGCAGTGGGACACTCTAGCAAGGATTCACTCATCGACAAAGCTGTCACATATCTAGCTCAACATGCGGACATTGATCAAAATTTATGTTTACCTTTTCCTAAAAACTAGGGGTGTTAGTCTCTGAATCTAGTGGGTATATTTATGTCTAGGTTATGGTGAATTCAACTCGACCACCTGGTCATTATCAATGTAATTATTCCACTCTGCAGATAAAAAAATGTAATAAATGAAAAATAGACTCCTAATAGGTTTGTAAGCCTTAAGTTATTAGGTGTCTTTTTTAGTTCCAAGAATATAGTTTGTGGTTAAGATAGGTGTCAAATATTATGGTTCGAGAATCTAGCCAGATGGGCAGATCCAATGTAATTAACAAAAGCCTATTAATAGGCAGAAATTCTAATGACAAGGTGTTGGAGAATGTTATTTGACACTACCACTATTGTAAATTTTTATCATCAGTAATATAGAGTGACCATGTTTTTTCTTCACCTAAGATTCTTTGAGTTTTTCAATGAGCTTATGTCTTATGTTTCTTAATACCTTTTTTCCAATATCTTGATGTTGAATTACTCAAATTCATGTTATGCATTCTCTAACTTCCTTTTAACATTGAGCTATCGAATATTTTGTGTGTGTTAGTATTATCCTTTCATTGAAAGAGTAAAATCCTCATCTTCCACAAGGAGATCCATTTGTCATTGAATTCCGTCACGTTGAATCTATAAGCCCAATGGTAGTGAAACCTATTTCATTTTTCACCTACAATCAAATACATTAAAGCACAAATCACAGAGTTAGCCATCTAATTGAATCCTAATTGATCAAATCATAAGTTAATTTTAGAGAGCCCTCTCGGGCTGAAGAGGCTAATCCTCAGTCAAAAGTTGGTTTGAAAGAGTTACTCTAAGTTGTCTATTGGAGCAGCCCATCAGTACCAATTTAGAGATAACAGAATAATTGGTTTTTTTCTTGCAACACTAGTAGTGTTTTTTATTGTCTCATTTAAATGTATATCAAGTTTTGGAACAACTAACCTGTTTTTATAAGTTTTATTTATAAGATGATCGAGTTATATGAGTTTTTAACAACCCAATACTCTTTAAATTATGTTACTGGTCTAGTTTCCCTTTAGGAAGATTAGTATAAGATGTTGTTTTTTTTAGGTAATCCTCATTTGATGTAATCAAAATTTCCTAAATTCAAAAAGAAAAAATATATATCCTTGGAAACCCTTTTAGGATAAAATCCAACTGGAAGGTGAGGATTCTATGTTCTCTTTCTTTGAATAGAAAATGGATACTAGTACAAATACGTAAGGAATGTGGCCCATGAGATAATATAGTGAACACATCCTCTCTATATGCTCTACCCCTATCCCTTTTGCCTACTTTTCTTGTCTGTAGAACAAAATGTACTTGAAAATAATGGAACCCCTTTTCTGGATAGTGGCCTAGTTATAACACAACTTGGTAGCTTACTAAGATTAGGTTTGACCCCTTAAACTCTTAACTAACGTTACAACAATGAATCTTCTGGATTTTTATTCATCATGATCACATGGCTAGTCCCTTTTCCATGAACTATGGAAACCAACATGGAATTATCTCGAATTATGGTCGTAAAAAATAGGAAGGTCAACTTCCGAGGTGCATAATTTTTTTCATAAATAATCTAGTTGAGGTGATTCTTGCGTCATTGGAAAGCTTTCTATGTGTATAATAGCAAATTTATATGGTGCAACACTTACTAGGAAACTATTTACTCCAAAAAAATCCATTAGATGATTCAAATTGTTCCTGAAGAGTTTCAAACCTCAAATTACCAAATTGGGTCGCACTAGTAAAAATGGTTCTATGAGCTTATTCCTCTAATTTTTCCACTCTTAAAGCATAAATATGGATGAAAGGAAATATAATTATATAATCCAAACCATTACCTCTCTTATATTTATTTTTTCTTCTCTAATATTTTTTACACTTCACTTCTCTTTTGATTTCCTTGAAGCTTGCATAATCACCAAGAATATCATGGAAAAGCTCATTTTGAATAAAATAATGTTGAACAAATTTATATCATGAATATATGACAGAAAATGAAGGTGAAAATGGTCACATGTTACATATTTCATGTTATTCATGATGATTACATCATTGTGATAGAGAGCCCTTGAATCACAAATGGAATCCATCATCTACTACAACTAGATTGGAGTTTTTTATTTTATATTTTATTTACAAACTAAAGTAAAAATAATGTTTGTAAGTTATGATTGTACATTATGACAATATTAATCGTAGCTCTTTTTGATGAAAATAAAGTGCGAGGAGTATGGTGTGACTCAATAGATTTAAAAATAGAAAGTACTTTAGAGAAAATCTATGTGAAGATGGTGGAAGACTTGTAATATGTGGTAACAAGGATAAATTGTAATTAATTTTGTCTTTAGGTCTGGAAATTTGATCCTTTTGATTAATTTTTTCTTGAAACCTGAGAATTTATCCTTTATTTCTCATTGCAAATGAATTAATTTCCCTTCAATTATTTTCCTACATAGACCCTCATATGCTTAAGAAGAATATGGAGGTTATGGTGTGGATTTAGATTATAGTGATAATATTGACAATTATCTATCAAACATCATTAGTTTGGCTTGAGTCAATATTTCTAATTTGATTTATGTACTCTCATAATTAAGCTTATTATTACCATAACATGTTAATAGGCCAATTATTTGTAAGGAGATCATATAATGTTGTATACATTTTCATAAGATTCTCATTTCAAGGATACACCACCTAATACATAGGGCAACATGACAATTGTATGTCAATTACTATGAATTTATTCTACATTTATTTTAATCATATGTATCCATATGTATTAACATATATTTATTATTTAGGAAAAGGATAGTGAGAATATTGTTTAATACTTCATTAATAATCAATGAAGCAATACAAGTGATACAAAAGAAACTCCAAAGATATGCAACACTTAATTCTAATTATAACATGATACAAAATATGATGCATAATGAACTATGCATTATCACAAATGAGAATTGCATCACCGCAAAATGAAAATGTGATGCAATATAGATCAAAACATCACATGGAGAAAAATTAATCAAAGTCAACTCAATATTCCCTTCATGCATAAGATTTCAATCATTCCTTCATTAAAAAATGGAAAAAAATAATAATAAAGGATTACAATGCAAATAATGAACCTTGGGACTCATATGTGACGAACAAAACATGAATATTAGGAAAGAAATATTTTCATAATTTATTTGTACATTAGAGATTTAGATCAAGCACATAAAACTGAATAAATAAATAAATAAATAGAAAATAAAATAAAATAAAATAAAAAATAAATAAATAAATAAATAATGTTATCATTTTAAAATCAAATATAAAAGAAATAGTGATGAGTTCGTTATTGAAAATTAATATTTATCCAAGTCAAATATGGATTCCAACAAAAAAAATTAAAAACGAGTTATGAATACTATCAATTAAATGGTATTGGTATTCTTATTTACAAAACTTTAATGTATATTCCCAACTTTTCAATCTTGAGGAGTACGATGGATGAAATTCATAAGATGCCATATTATAGCCATCTAATCTACCAAAAAATAGTTTCTATGAAATAGAAAAATACTTTTTAGCCTAGGATGAAGGGATATTTTATCAAATACATTGTTATATGTATCGAATGTTAGTGATCTAAGGATAAACCCCAACACCCATCTAGGTTTCAGAAACTTTATCCACTTCCAAAATGGAAAAGGGATGTAACAAGAAGGGATTTTATTACTAGCTTTCCAAAGTGGCATGATTCTCTCATAATTGTAGTGGATAAATTAACCATTATATTCATGTTAAATCTACTTGTAACATTGGAGACATTGCAAAAACAACCATGAGATAAGAATGGAGTACCTAATGCAATTATCTCCAATAAGGACATAAGGTAACATCTAATTTTTAGAAGAGTCCTTTTAAAAACTTGGGCACCAAGATTAATTTTAGTTCTATTTACCATGCATAGATAGATGGGTAGACTAAAAAAGTGAATTTAGTGATTGAAGGTATGCTTTTCATGTATGTGATAGATAAACTATCCAAAGGGGAATAATATTTATGCTTAATGGATTTTGCATGAAAAATGGGCATCAAGAGTTGTTAGGAATCAATATGTTTGATGCTTTATTAGGTAAAATATATAGTAATATGGTGATATAAGATAATATGGTGAACATAATTGTGCTTAGGTTAGAAATGCTCAAGGAATTTGAGCGACAAATTGATAGAATTAGGAAGAACATGAAGACAACCCAATATAGGCAACATAATTATAATTATCTAAATAGTAATAAAGAGAATATATAATTCAATGTTGAGGATATTTTCTTCGTTAGGGTGAATATAAGGAAGAGTTTCCTAAATATTTTTAGTTGTGACATGTTGGCACCTAGATATTATAAGACATTGAAAGTCCTTGATAGGATAGGGCCAACTACATATAGAATTACATTTCTTACTATCAATAGAGGTTATAATATTTTCATGTTCGTTTGTTATATATACCATGTGATTGATTGAGTTGTGATATAGGTGAAATAGAGGGGGAGAGTTGTAAACAAAGTTACGATGTATCATTAATAGGAAATTAAATTTTCTCCAAAACTAAACCATGAAATAGTTAAAGATATTTTGGAAGTACCTATCCCAATTGTGTTATATGGCATCTTGAGGACATTATGAAGGAATTTTTTTTTAAAACTTTAACTATGCTAAGGATGGTGCTTTTCCAAGGGGGAGTAGACTATAACACCCTAGTTTAACCAATGTAATGAATTGTATCAAATTATGTAGAAATTGTAAATATGTGGTTAAAATAACCCATATACACATGATGTAAATATGCTAGTATGGATTCCTAGTGCAAAGCTCAAGGCCAAGGCCCTTGTAAAATGATAGGATGTAAATGTTTTAAAATATCTTTATAAAGATCATGTGGTAGGATTTCAATGATGATATATATATACACTTTATTTGAAGTAGACACTTTCGTAGTTAAGAGTTGTTAATTTAAAAATTTGTAGTTTACAAGACATCATGGGTTTTTGATGGTACTGAATCTATTTTCACATAATTAAAAATTAAAAAAATTAGTCAAATACTCTCATAATTGAATTTATTGAAAATTTTCTTAGAGTATTTTCTACATGCTATCAAACTCTAACTTATAATAAAGAAACTCTAACTCATGATAAACTAACAAAATTCCATATTCATCTCCAATTTGAAAAAAAAGATGTATATGGAATGAGACCTTTTAATGGTGTATTTTAAATTAATTAGAATGTTTTCTTATTAATTTTGAAGTTATATGATATAATTTTAAGTAAAATTGTAAATTTCAACTATTAAAAATACTTTTATAAATAAATAAACAGGTCTAATGCTTTAAATATTTATAGATACTTAAAATTTAGAAATTCTATAAATAAAATTTAAGGTTTACAAAAATTACCAAATTTCAAATAAAATTGCCCAAACTAAAAATACAAAAATATATAATAATTAAACCACACATTTTGAATCCCTAGATACTCCAACGTTTTGAAATTTGATAACACCTTATATTGTAGCTGTCAAATTCTTTTCGACGGTGTTAATCCATACAATGTAACCTGACCGGTATTAGGCTACTAAACTCTGTTTAAGTATATTTTAAGTATATTTTGATTGCACGGAGTTTTATCCCCACTAATGTTGTGCTACCAACTTGTCAAATTATTCAGTAAGGGCAAGTAATCCACGCTAACACCCTCCTCCCATCCATGATCCTATAAATCATTTTGTATGTTTTATAAAGGAAGTAGAATAACGCCATGCCATGTGGTGCCCCACTTTTTATGACAAGTATTATATCATGGTCTTTGGTGGCCTATCCTCAAGTGCATCACACGGAAAATTTGGAAGGAGGTACGAAATAACAATATTAAGAAAAAGCTAGCTCCCAATTCTAAAATAAAAAATAAAAAATATTATAAAATAAAAAATCATTATTAGCTCCCAATTATAGAGTGACACCATTATATATGAGCTTTCCATTTACGTGATTTATTGTTACATAGCTCATAAATTAAGATTAGAATCTGATAAGTAAAACGGTCATTGTAGGTCACTCTATTTTTCAAATTTCGTCTCGTAGGATGTACAATAAAGTTTCGGTAACAATTTTTACACTGCATTATTTATTTATTTTGGCAATTATGTGATCATGTGTATCAGGTAAAGTTGGGAAATTAATTCTAAATCTCAAGGGTACAAACTACAAATAAATTCAAGTGATTTAATAGTAGGTAGATGTTAGTTAAATTTTGGGTATGGAGTCATACTCATTTTTTATTTTTGGAAAATGGATGGGAATGTAGGGAAGTGGTGAGATAAATATCTTTATTGTATTGTATTTAAGTGGTGTGGTAGATATCTAATTCCACTGAAAACAAAAGATGTATGTGATAGAATTTCTCTTTATCTTCAAAGACAATTAGTGGATTGATGGAATAAGATTTAGCATGCTTTTATTTTATCTCAAGATGAAAAGGGTATTGAGCTAGGTAGTTAGATCCATTAGTTTACTTTTAGGTTTCTATCTAATAAGAATATTTTGTATTGAATGATCTTAGGTAAAGAAACGAGAATGTCACAACTTCAAAGACATCATGACATGCCTTCTCTTCTTATCTTCATGTGTATGAAGAGATCATGACAATACTCCTCTTCTTAGTCACATGTGTCTCAAGTCACACAGTAAACTCATGAGAAAATTCTTGTTGATGCATTGATGATACCTATTAATATATGGAATAGAATATTAAATTTTATTTTTGTTTTTTATTGTATCCTTTTTATGAGTATATATATATATATATATATATATCCTACTTGAGACTAATCCTAATATTTCCATTTTCTCTCCTCCCATCCCACCCACGGGTTTCAAATATGCATCCTTGATATATATGCATCAGTGGAATATATTATTTTTTAATAATGAAAATTTATATTTTGTAAGACCTAAACATGAGGTTCTTCATATATAGGCATTGATGTTGTTTGTAATTTCAAGAGCATTGGTACAATGTTTTAGTTTAATAAATTAAAAGTTTTTGTTGAGTAATCAATTGTTCTAACTTGTTCTATTTTGTCCTTCACATGTGCAGTAATGTTTTTAATTTACTGTAGAGCATTGTTATGCATTTTATTTAAGTAAACTCATAATTTATTATTTTACAAGTATATGATTATTAGTGCTCATTATTATATCAACACCAATGCATCATATTACATCTAAAAAACCTCTAATCACTTACCTCTACTAGTAACCTTTACTATAAGTAAAGAAGTGATAAATTATTGGGGGAAATTTCATAAAATTCTTTGCTACAAGGTGTTATCCTTGTAATGACAGCCATTAGTTTGTGGGGTTTCTACCAACAATGGCATGATTTAAAAGACCCAATTTGGAAACTCCCTAAAGTAATGAAACAACTTAGAGATGGTAGCCAATGATATTATATCTTGGGAAAGCATCCATTTGTGGAAGAAAAGGAGTTATTTTAAGCTCTAATATATGAAAAAAACTATGAATATAAGAAACATTATATTCAAAAATAATTTTACTTTCACACCATTAACATTAATTTGTAGGCATTAAATCACAAAGAGGGTTCATTAAAGCACACTGTACCAATGCTCTTGAAATTACACACAACATCAATGCCTATATATGAAGAACCTCATGTTTAGGTCTTACAAAATATAAATTTTCATTATTAAAAAATAATATATTCCATTGATGCATATATATCATGGATGCATATTCAAAACCCGTGGGTGGGATGGGAGGAGAAAAAATGGAAATATTAGGATTAGCCTAATGTACGATATATATATATATATATATCATGGGTGCACCATGAAATTACTAAGCTAAAATTCATTATCACATTTATTTTTGTGTTTACAACCACTCACACAAAAATTTGTGCTCACCCTCCTTATATGACTGTCATATTTTTAGTTCTCTATAGTGTTTCTTTCTCCATTTGATAAATTCACAAGTCCATTTTATTCATTTAAAATTTCTAGAAAATAGTGAACATTTTAGTTTTTATTTCTAAAAGGGAAATCAAACCTTTTTAGGTTGGAATATTCTAGGAAAATTGTTTGTTACCTCTTTATTTCAATTTCTCCAAATCAAAATTTCCAATTGGGATTAAAAAAAACAATTTTAGCATTCAAAAAAAATTGTGTGGTGCACTTCATGGGTTCATATCACACTAGACCCTTCAATGATTCTTCTTACGAATTTATAAGAACGGCCAATAATGTATCTAGGAGGATTCCACATTGAAAATGTATTATAAAATACAACACATTGAAATAGTTGGAAAATAAATAATGATGTGTCATGTCTTAGAAGATGCATCTATATGTATGTGTGGACTTCATGACCTTATCAAAACTGGTGTGTTATAAGGAATGTTGTGTTAAAATGGCCATCTCACATTAAGAGTGTGTCTCATATTAGAGGTGCCAATGGGAATATTTTTGTTTTTCGTGATAACAATGCACCAATGACTTATAAAATACAATGCATTAAATGGATGATGTGTGTGGTTTTATCATAGGCACTAGTGTGTGTATTAATGCATTTATTTATTTTTTCTATGTAATTATTGGAACTTATTTATTATACTTTTCATCTTTGTCAATATACATAACTATTCCTATCACCTATGGATATCAAGAAAATGAGGATTTGTGTATTAAGGTCCATGCAAATCCTATAGTGTGTCCCAAAGTAGAAATTTTTTGGTTGCTCAAATACTTTGAGTTCCCTACATTTTTACCAAATAAGAGTTTACAAACTAATATTGTGTGGATGTGGAGGTTGCTAGAGGATATATTTATACTATTGGGATGGTTGATATCCTTGAGCACCTGATTTATATTAGTTTCTTCACAAGTATCTTGATTCAGGGGAAAGATATCACCTTCATTTGTGGTTAGGAATAGGTACATCATTGGATTAGCTAGTTAACCAACATTATATAGGTATATAGTGTTGGGAGGGAGGCTAAATATATATCTTTCCTATTCAGAACATGCTAACTTGAGTAGTTCCTACCATGGTATCATGGATTATTATTGCTTTCAAAGAGGTCAACAAATCACAGGGGGTTAAATGTAGATTATTGAGCAAGTGTTTCATGGTCATATACTTGCATTATTTATTTTTATGAGAGAGGTAGTAACATTATATTTGACCGAAAGCTTTGTTCGAGATGGAGAAGAATTTATATTTGGGTTTGTCTTGTTTTGTTGGTTCTATAAGTGAGTGGCCTCCATGTGGCCATGCCTAGAAGTTTATTTTTTCGGGAGGTTCTTACACAAACTAGTGCTTGCATTATTTTCACTCAACATTTCATGGAGTTATAGTGGATGATGTCAATAGTGGTGCTCCATTTTCCATATGTCGAGATAGATTTATAGAAAGATCCATAACATTGTTCTTGGATTTCTTATTTTATGGCATTGTCCACTATCTTAAAATGATGCATTATTAATTAATTAAAATATTTCCCATTTACATCATTATATTATATATCTATAATCCATTGGCTAATAAAATAATGTAATAATTACACCACAATGAAATTACTTACAATTTGAAAATCAATATTATTTTTTTTAAAATTGGTTTTGAGATTAAATATTGAAATTCTCTTAAACAAAAATAATTAAAATTTATATAAATTGGTGTACTATATTCTTTTGAACTCACTCATGTTGGGTGTCATAAAAATACAAATTTATGTGTTTTCATGAGCATGTATTGGTTCTTTAAATAAATATACATAATAGTTTTTAGTAGTAAGAAATAATGATGTGAGTTCAAAAGAATATAATGTATTGTAGACATCTCTCTTCAAAATGTTTTCATTTTCACATCCCTTTCACACATGGTAATACAAAATTAGATGTTTTTATGTGTACAATAAAAATATCAATATTCCCCCATGTTGTATTTATGTGTATGAGCACTAAAAATTAAAAGGGGAAAAAATGTCCTATGCATAAAAAATATATGAGCACCTATATACCATAAAAAAAATAAAATGTATAAATTATACTAACACCAATCGGTAATGTTGTACTTAAACAACAACCCCATTATTCTCATATTCTTTTGGAAAAATCATGTCTCATACCATTTTTTTTTAACCATTTTAGATTTTTTTTATTTTTCATTTTCTTTTTTATGTTAATTTGGATATATTGTAATCTTAAAATAATTATTTTTCTTGATTAAAATTTATCAATATCTAATTAGTTCATAAAAAAAAAATGAAAATTCTTCAAATATTTAAATTTTCTATAAGAAAGAATCAATTCTTGAAATGATTTTTATATGTAAAATTATAATTAACCCCTATTTTATATTTAAATATTTTTTATTTACATCTAGATCTAGAACCCTCTTGAATAAGTCCATTTAAATTCTGTCAATATGGATATCTAGATCCACTCTTCATTTTTATTTATATTTTAGTATAACTTTTGATATCCATAAGTCCCCCATTCATAAGTTCTTTCATTTGGTTTGAGACCAGATACCATATATTGGATGCCTTTTGACATAAAGACAAAATAATGAATTATTTTAATATATCAATTTTGTATTCAAACCTATCAAAATCCATGCGAAAGTAAATTTCACCCCATATGGATCCACCTAATATTTGATGTCAGGATGTTGGATATACGTAAATTGCTAGTTTATATGAATATCTTAAGATCCATACTTATACAAAAATGATTTACATAGTTAAATACCCAAATATCAGATACTTGGATATGTTTCAGAACATCACTTAATATGGATATCTAAATGCACACTTAATTTTTATTGAAATTTCAGTATTAACATTCGATATGCATAAGTCTCCCATTCATAAATCCTTTCATTTGATTTGAGATGAGATACTAGATATTATATGTCTTTTCACATAAGGAAAAATTACATCATTATTGGTCCATGCCTTCAGTGGGAATATACTGATCACTAGATCATTGACACTCAATAAATTCATTAGTTGACAAAAAAAAACCTCGCCTCATCATCGTTTGAGAAAATTTTTAAAGTGGTAATTATCGTCCATCAAAATTTTACCGAAAGTTTTTAGCTAAGAAAAAATAGACCTAATATTGCAGGCTTCACTAATCCCAATGTAAATACGTTGGGACCAATTATATTTTATCCAAAGTCTATGAATGTTTTGGGTCAAGTTATATTTTATCCAAATTCAAATTTATATTCACTTAGGAAGAATCTTTTTTTATATCTGATTTTTTTTAGCACTGGTTTCAGATGCCATCGATGCTATATGTTGGATACTTCTTGATAGTCTTCCAACTTTCCACCACTTCTTCATTCCACTGCTAATAGAGAAGATCGAGGTCCTATTCAGTCATGTTATTCCTACCACCCTCAATAGAGAGAATCGTGGTACTATTCGGTCTTGTTCTTCCTATGACAAGAACTCTAGATCTAGAATAAAATAGAGAGGTCATGTTCTTCCTACGATGGGAACTTATTCTACATCTAGCAAAGAAGACATGCAATAATTGTGGATAATACATGAAATAATTATATAGGATCACTGCAAGTGCAATACAAAGAATCTCTTTCTACATCGTACAAAAAATTCGTGCAATAATCAAGGAGCATAGATGAAAGTGAAATATACTAATGTAGTGGTTAATACTTATTAATGAGTCAATCTCGTGTATATTACAATATTTTTATATATGTTACAATGTTTTTCTTATTTTCTATGTTGCGTGATGAATGGTCTTGGAATTGACTGTTTTAAGAGTAGTTTGGTCTTGGATCAGTGCTATCTCTATGTGATTATATTATAGGCTTCTACCATTTCTCCCCCCTCAACTAGAAACCTAGGATGTGCAAGACTCACAGGTGATATCTGGTGCTTTGGAAGGAGCAATACGCCATTCATTAACATGACATAAAATTTTCTGATACTTCCATAACTCCCCTCAAACAGTTTCAAGAGCTGCAATGGGACTGGAAATGGCTTTGGAATTAGAACAGATCATGCAGGGTTGACTTCCTGTGGTAACAAGTAAAACAGAAAAGAGCAGGGCAGAAACATATTATTCAACTGTAGAAATTAAGGAATAGGGAAAGAGAAACTATGAAATTCGTCCCATAAGGCCACCATAGTCACATCCCACTATATTTTCACATATAAATCCAATAACATCATGCAACCTGGTGTTGGAATCCATTAGAGAGATTTTTTAGGCATAAATACCTCTGCAGGGATCTCATTGTAGTGATAGGACTTAGCATGGTCCAGAACCAGTGAAGCAGTTTTGGGTAGCTCAAAATCTTGTGTCATATCCATTAATACGAATCTATATTCCATGAGTCTAGGGAAATTCTAAAAACACCAAAAAAAATCATACTAGAAGACAATTCAATAGACTAGAACCAAGTGATCTGCATAATAATTGCATCGGTCCTTTTTAGTAAATACAAGTATTAGGTTTAAAATGAAGAAAATTTTGCATCACACCATTGGATGTACAGAGCTAAGGAAGATCTGGTTATTTTGAGGATTAAATGCAACAATGAATATGGACTTGGAGATCTTGGTTGGATACATATCCATCGTATATGATAATTGGCATCCAACCAAGCTATGACGTACAAGAGTATGTGCCACATATTTTATCCAAAGACTTTAGTGGCCCTAAAAGACCGTGAAAAAATAAATAACACCGACACTGGAAAAACCCATGATAAAAATCAGTATTTTTGAAAGACCGATTTATGTATAATAGAAGGTTTCAAGTATTATTTTAGTTCAATGAACTAGGTTGGGATATTTCTTGTTAAAGGTTTTTGATATAAAACCTTAGGTAAGTACCAACCCTTTTATCTCATCCAAGTACAAACCCTTTCAACTCAATTCTAGGCCCCATACGATCTCCACGCCTTACCTGACCTAGAAATGTTTGTTACACCAAGCCAGTAACACCTCAGTGCTACAATAGAACAACATGATTTTGTTCACATTTAGGTTTTTTTCCCTATGTGTTTTTTCTCATTCTGTTGTTTATGGTTTTCATAATACTGAAATACTAAAACAATAAAAATTAAACATTACAAATCTGGTTAGTTCAGTCTAAAATTTACTCATATTCAGCCTTTAAATTTGTTTTTCCTTAATTGTTATTATTCTATGGTTTGGCTAGACCAATTGAAATTTCAAATTTTAAAATAGCATTACAGCCATAAAAAATTTAAAATGTATAAGTTGTTTTCCTTTACCATATTTGATTGTTAGTTGTTGGCTCTCTACTATTCTTCTCCTCCTCCACATTAAATGTAGGAAAGATGGGATACATATGCTTTTCTTACTTTAGACTGAGAAAGAGTTTCCTTTGGAAACATAAAATTAATAATATAATATTATGCCTTTGTAGATCATTGTACTCATCATAGCTATATCGACTCTAACATAGTAGAAAAATATATGTAACTATAATTTTACTTTTGGGCTAGATTCTTTTTGGCTCAGCTTAAATTGGAATCTTGAGGCATAAGTCTCTTCACTTCCATCCTCTTACTAAAGCATGGGTCCTTCCTGTGCCATTGAAATATATGACATAACCTTTCTAAATATTTCTAGGCTACATATTATTCTATCAGAACCCTTAAAACCCCTTTCTCAGGTCAAGTAGGATTTAAAAGCTTGTCATTTGCAAAGGTGTACAAACCCTTATTTCTTGATATAGAAAATATCTGTTGCACGAAATACGGGAGAGCCCAAGTTTGATAAGCATATTCCAAGTTGAAGTAGTACCTCACAAAAATTTATGTAGTCTATATTGGTTATGAAAGCATACATCGCTTATGCCATCATGTGAAATCGTTCGTCATTTATTCCATCACAACGTTACTGTACACCTCCTTGTATGAAGGTTTGATAACACAAATACTACTGTGTAATTGTTCTTGCTAAGCATAAAATGTACCTTAACTAAAGTTCCATCACCATGGATTACACAGTTGGAGTTGGCCAATTAAATATCAAAGGACATATTTTACTTCTCAATTTCATATTGCACACTTGGAGTTGGAAGAAGGAATATCCAATGCCATATTTCGTATTTCGATTTCCTTGGCTTTCATGGGAATGTAACTGTAATCCATGCATGAAGGTTGGTTATGTTTGTTTTTGTGGGCATGCACATGTAATGTGGGTGGATTTCATATTGGCACATTCGAGGGTATAATATGGCTTTATAATATTTTAACATGTAATAAAAGGTGCAACTGATGTAATAAATGACATACTTGATTCCATTGTCATCTCTTATGCAGATAGGCTAGCCCTAACAAATGGCTAGGTAAGGACGCTAGCAGGAATAAATGTTTGGCAAAGAACCAAGACTAGGTGCACCATTTATCTTAGTAGTCCCTACCTAGGCAGGACTATAGCGATCGCTCGATCGTTGAATGAGCATTAACCTATCTTTTGACTGTTTTTTTCGGCTTTTTCTCATTTTAACCAAATTTTAATGTTGTCGATTTCATTCACCCAAATTTTAAGCAAAGTTTTTTGTCAAAGTTAGACCTCTTATAACACCCTTCACGTGGACTGATGCAAGAATATTGTGACAATTCCATTTTATCCAAAGTCTACTACAAAATATTGTGGCAATGCCATTTTATCTAAAGTTTTCAGTTGGTTGAGGCAATGGTGCAACGATTTTTTTATACCCAATTTTGTTATATCCAAAGATGTATATAAAGGCCCTTTCTGCATGTCTATTACCATGCATCTTGCTCTTTCCATATTTATATAAGTATGTAACTAGGCAACTCACCTTATCGACATAATTTCTATGAGTATGCAACTCTAGCATAAGGTTGAAGGCTCAAGCAGGAATCAAGATTAGGCAACTCTGGCAGAAGGCTGAAGGCTCAAGAAGGAATCCAAAATCACTGAGGCTGAAGCCAAATCATTGAAACCATCATTATATTTCCAGAGAGATATATTGCTTCCGAACCCAAGATTCTTGAATCTTGCAGACAAAGAACAATTCGAAAAAAATCGGAAGGAATAACAAATTGACTGGTAGAGATTTCAAGTACCTCTAAAAAGGAGGTCCGGTGGTGCATGATGCAGGTTTTCCTATGATATTTCCCAAGGGATGGTCATTTTTTCTTGCCTTCGGGACCCTATTTGTTAGTCTGTTCTAGGCCTCTTCCTTCTTGGGCTCTGTACTTAGCTTGGTTTCGGCTACCCGATCTAAATTCCTTCCCTAGACCCCGAGGTCAAATTCCACAAGCTCCTCCATTAGCTCAGTACCACCCCTTTAGTACTCGCCTCACCTTGGGTGGTGAAGGATTTCTAATTCAATATGTGCTCTTCCTTCTCCATCTATTCTCTTAACAATGTGGCACAAGGCTTCCCCAGGGGGCACCCTGAATCGTTCATCATGTCTCCTTGCACTTTGGAATGACCTTTTCCAGCTAAATAATATCCAAGGCACTCAGCTGGAACCTAATGATTAGAAAATTGGGTTAATTCCTCAGACACTGGTGGCTCCTCGTAAGGAAATTGGGTTAATTCTATAGACATTCTTGGTCCGTGGGATAGAAATTGCTCAACTCAGATGTGAAAACCAAAAAATGAAGCACGTCATGTAAATTTTCAAATTTCAAACCCTTCCTACGAGGATGCATTCTCCAACATTTAATGCATCTAGCCAAGATTCTATTTTGCAGCCTCACCTAACACAAGCAAAGGAAACCAACACTAGAGCTCATAGACCTGGATTCGAAATTGTAATATCTCATTCTGATATTGTTTTTATGAGTCCAATGAATTCAAGGTTTCTTAACTGTATAGTTGTACATCTATACATTTTTTTACACTTTAGATAGCCCTCCTTTTCTAGTGGGATAAGCCATACCTTTCAGAACTTTATTTTTTTATCTTTAATAAACATGTAAGATCTAGCCATTCAATTCAACTGCCACCTTTAATAATTAAAAAAAGGAGTAAAAACCTTCATGTCAAATATTGTAAGAATAATATATCATTTCTCAAAGCTATAACATTTTAAGAGAAAGAAAAAAAAATCACAAAATATTAGATAAAATAAAAAGCCAAGAAACCCAAAACAAGCTCACCCAAAAAAAACCAAACAAAATGAATTCTTCCACAACAAAAATTACAAAAGAGACTTCATTCTGTAACACCCAATGATATAATCAGTTGAAGCAATAAAATCCATAGAGATTTATTTCGATGTATTTCTAAAGATCCTATAAAGATGCATTTCTTATTCTAAAAAATAATATCAAATTGTTTCTAGGCCAACCTCTTTAAAGAGGATCTCAAAGAGCAGAATAATGATTCTCATATTTCAAACCCCAAATTGCAACTTGCTACTTGTGCTTCACAAATCCCTTCCAACAATACACACTAAATATAGTAAAATCATTATAAAAGGGTTTAATTAATCCATAAAACAACAAATCAGTACTCGAATCCAAATCATACAACTCAAAAGCCTATTTTCAAAGTTCCATAGCAGAAGTGGTGTCAAAAGACACCATCGAAATTTAATTCAGAGAAAATACCAGAACTCAAGTACTAGTAAAATTGGTGACGACCTTGGTTCCCTCTGAGACGGTGTGCTTTACGAACTCCCCTTGGAGAGCAAGCCTTACTACTGTCTAAATTTCCCAGGAAGTAATTGTTAGCTTCTTGTTATAGCGAGCAAGCTTCGATGTCTCGCTTGCCAATTTCTCTAAGATATCATTAATGAAACACTTCATGATTCCCATGGATTTGCTGGAAATACCAATATCAGGGTGAAATTGCTTCAAAACGTTGAAGATATAAGAATGTCCCCTCCTAAAGGTTCATGCTCCCAGTTAGATTTTAGAATGTTTTATCAAAAACAGTGAGATTGCTGAGCCTCCTACCCATGTCAATAACGAGGTTCCAGAATATTTGTCCCTGCCATTTATTTTTTACTCAACTTGGAAAATATGTATTCTCATGTAAGGATTATCTCCCCAATATGGTTACACAGTTCCGGGAGCAGTGCTTTTGAGGTGGTAGTAATGGATTTTCTATCACAACAAAAAAGGCTTAGCTACAATGATAATGTGGATTTCTCTCCCTTTAGAAACAAAAATTTATTGGAACGCATGGTAGTTTTACACAATGGATTCAGATATCACATTTAGGGCAGTCAAGTGTGGCAGGTCAAAAGTGCTACAATCCAAGTTGATTCCTATCGGGTTCTCGGATAACCTTTTCAAAATAAATATGAGTGCTACTATAAGGCCACCTTTAAGTACTAAATTGACGAGTTAAAGGCCATCTGAAGTTCATGTCAGTCGCACTCTTCAATTTACCACTTTGATAAGGGTGAGGCAGTTTCGGGTTGGTTCTTATCATATTCGGGTTGAAACCAACCACCACATCATCATACATAGTATAATCTACCCAATTCTGCTATATTAAGGAATCAAGATGGAGGGACACTTCATTTTTAGGTGCCCCATCTATTAAGATATTAGTGGAAGCCTCTCCTTTCGAACAATCATCACTACTTCTACAATGGTGATGTACAGTTACAACGTGGGCCTCTTAGTTGGAATACAATTGCAGTCAATGAAATCGAGTTGTCGACATTTTATCAAGATATAAAAGATTAAAAGATTTCATATGTGGCAGGGACTACTGCTACTGCGGTTCTTGTTTATTATATGTTATCGCTCACTGCACTACTTTTTTCTAGGAGCCATGTTTTTGTATAATCAAAACTTAATGAGAATGATATTTTCTCACCCTTTGAACATGTGGTTCAAAATTATATTTTTTTCCCACCTTATCTCATTTTATTAGTATAACTACCTACTTTGTTGATTGGACCAGTGTGAATATATTCTAAGTGATTAACACTAATTCATGTTACTGATCTACTTCATGTAATTACTTTATCCATCATGATGTTTCAACAATGCTTTATATTATGATTCCCTGGCCATGACACATAGACTAATCACACCTACACTCTACTCCATACTAGGTTACAACTCACCAACACATGCACCTCACCAATTCAGAAGCCTTACTTGGAACAACCTTACCTACCTGTATGAACGGGACAGAGATTCCCTTCGTGTTCTACCGCTATGAAGCTCTCACCTACTCGACCATAAGAGTATGTAAGAAGGCTTCCTTCCACATTGCATGGCTTACCATATTACACGTTATCCCTAGAACGTTACTTGGTTGGACTCCTTACATGGTATCTTCCATGTTCCCCGGATGGGAAAATGTAGTGGTAGTTGCGAGGGTGAGCACCTATAATAAATGTAATAGCTTGGTATCTTCGTGCAAATGTAAATAAATCAATATTTTAAGGCCTAATCAAGTGATCTCTCTAGATGATTGTCTATTTGGTAAAGGAATAATTTTACGACGTTGTAAACCTATGTGTGTCACTTGTTAGATGGGAGTGCTGATGAGTAAATTTACTACAAAAGGTGGAAAGATAACATTAAAATGGATAGTTTATAGGCTTTCCAAGAAAAACATAATTCAATTATCTATTGCGATCCACTCAATACGATTTCTCCATTTCCATATTTAGTCCACGAAATTTCTATCAAAGTTTTAGTGTCATTGAAATTCCTTCAAATATCATCCAAGGACATGGTAGAATACACAATTCCAATGTTCCCATGCCAAACTCGTCTGTAAGGAAACAATGGTTATTTTCAGACATGACATAAAGATCGAGGCCTATGAATGAAGAAGCGAAAAATGTGTAAGCGAGGTTAAGAGATTTAGTTACATCCTCCTACACATTAAATAAATTGAAAGGTTTCATTATACTTCATTGCCATCTCTGCATTATTCACTTATATCAACTTTTGCTTAATGTGTGATCTAATTTTTGTATGCAAAATGGAGGCATAATTGTTAATTGTCGCTCTAACAACAATACCATATTTTGTGCAGTACTTCGGTTTTCCTATGAATGCTTTGCCAATGAGGTAAAATTCATGGATTCATCATTGACATACTTCGTCTGCCATGTGATCAACGAATGCACATAAAGTGTTCATAAACATGAATAGAATATCATGTGAATACCATGCTCAAACTACATAATAATTCCATCACTATATTTAGCCCTTTTATTGCTGACAGTAGCGGTGTTCAAGTCAAATATAAGTTCTCTTAGTATTATCAAATGAGAAAATTAACTACTAGCACAATCACATTTACCAATGTGGTTGATATACGCCAATAGGCCTATATCCACTACCCACCACATGTATTTCACCAAAATAAATATTATATATTTATGATTAAAATTACCAAAATATTTTATATATTTACTTATAATATACTAATAATAATAACTATATACATAATATATATTAACTTTATATATGTGTGTGTGTGTGAGTGAATATATAAGAATATTAAATATTAGAATATATAATATTATATTATTCAATAATAAAAATATATTATTAAATTATCTCAATACATTAATAGCTTTAACTCAAACTATAATATAATTAAAAAATAACATAATAATAATATTTTATTAATATTATAATAAGTTTATATCTCTTACCAATATCTCAAGGGAATATTAATATTTTACACCAAAAAATAAAATAAAATCAAGGGTTTAATATTATAAACCTTAGTAATTGGTGAAGCAAAGGATAATTATTAATATTAAAAACCAAGAAATAAAAACATCCTAAGGATAAATAATTTAATCTCAAGAGATTAAAAAACCCTCAAAAATAATACTTTAAACCCAAAAACATAAGAAAGTAATAAACTCTAAGAATTAATATATTAAACTCAAGAGATTAATAAAGCATATGAAATAATATTTAAAAACAAAAAACCTAAGAACTAATAAACCCAAGGGTTTAATATTATAAATCGAAATAATTGGTGAAGCAAAAGATAAATATTAATATTATAAACCAAGAAATAAAAAAATCGTACAAATAAATAATTTAATCTCAAGAGATTAAAAAACCCTCAGAAATAATACTTTAAACCCAAAAACATAAGAAAGAAATAAACTCTAAGAATTAATATATTAAACTCAAGAGATTAATAAAGCATATGAAAAAATATTTAAAAACAAAAAACCTAAGAAAAGGCCTAAACCCTAACAATTAATATTTTAAACTCAAGATATTAATAAACCCAAAAGATTATTAATAATACAAACCAAAATAACTCATAAACCGAAGGTTTAAATTATATAAACCAAAGTAATTGGTGAACCGAAGGGATAAATATTAAAAACATAATGATCAATATTAAAAACACAAGAGATTAATAAACCCTAAGAATTGATATTTTAAACTAAAAAACATAATAAATTAATAAACCATAAGAATTAATATTTTAAACATAAGATATTAATAAACCAATGGGATTATTAACATTATAAACCAAAAGAACTAATAAACCCAAGGGTTTAATATTATAAACCAAAGGAATCGGTGAACCAAAGGGATAAATATTAAAAACCTAAGGGATTAATAAGGCTAAGGGAAATATTAAAAACAATAGAGATTAATAAAACCTAATAATTAGTATTTTAAAATAAAAAACCTAAGAAATTATAAAAGCCTATGAAATAATATTTTAAACTCAATAGATCAATAAACCCAACGGGTTATTAATATTATAAAGCCAAAGAACTAGTAAACCCAAGGGTTTAATATTATAAACCAAAGGAATTGGGGAACCCAAAGATAAATAGTTTAAACCTAAGCGATAAATAAGGCCAACTCATCAATATTAAAAACACAAGAGATTAATAAACCCTAAGAAATAATATTTTAAACTCAAGAGATTAATAAACTCAATGCATTATTAATGTTGTAAACCAAAATAAGTAATATTATAAACCAAAGTAATTATTAAAATTATAAAGGCAAGGAACAAATAAACACCCGCATTTAATATTCTAAACCCATGAAATTAGTAAACCCAATAGAAAAATGTTATAAACCTAAGGGATAAATATTATTATTATAAACCAAGAAATTAATAAACCCTAAGAATTAATATTTTAAACTTAAGAGAGTAATATACCCTAATAATTAATAGTTTAAACCCAAAACCTAAGAATTTAATTAACCATAGTATTTAATATTTTAAACTCAAGAGATTAATAAACCCGACAGATTATTAATAATATAAACCAAAATAAATAATAAACCCAAGGGTTTAATATTATTAAGCAAAGGAATTGGTGAAACCAACCGAAAATTATTTAAAACATAAGGGATCAATAAGGCCAACAGATAAATATTAAAAACACAAGAGAGTAACAAACCCTAAGAATAAATATTTTAAATTCAAAAACCTAAGAAATTAATAAGTCATAAGAATCAATATTTTAAAATCAACTAATTAATAAGCACAAGGGATTATTAATATTATAAACCTAAGAAATTAATAAACCCTAAGAAATAATATTTTAAACTCAAGAGATTAATAAACTCAATGGATTATTAATGTTGTAAACCAAAATAAATAATATTATAAACCCATGAAATTAGTAAACCCAATGGAAAAATATTATAAACCTAAGGTATAAATATTAGTATTATAAACCAAGAAATTAATAAACCCTAAGAATTAATATTTTAAACTCAAGAGAGTAATATACCCTAATAATTAATCATTTAAACCCAAAATCTAAGAACTTAATAAACCATAGTATTTAATATTTTAAACTCAAGAGGTTAATAAACCCGACGGATTATTAACAATTTAAACCAAAATAAATAATAAACCCAAGGGTTTAATATTATAAACCGAAGGAATTGGTGAACCCAAAGGAAAATTATTAAAAACATAAGGGATCAATAAGGCCAAAGATTAATATTAAAAACACAAGAGAGTAACAAACCCTAAGAATAAATATTTTAAATTCAAAAACCTAAGAAATTAATAAACCATAAGAATCAATATTTTAAAATCAACTAATTAACAAACACAAGGGATTATTAATATTATAAACCAAAATAACTAATATACCCACGGGTTTAATATTATAAACCAAAGGAATTGGGGAAGCCAAGGGAAAAATATTAAAAACATAAGAGATCAACAAAGCCAAGGGATACATATTAAAAAAATAAAAAAGATTAGTAAAGGCTAGGAATAAATATTTTAAATTCAAATGAATGAGAAAATGACACGATTAATAAATCTTAGGAATCAATTTTTTAAAATAAAAATCATTTATAAAGTCACATGATTATTAATATTATAAATCGAGGGGAATAAACATGGTTTACCATGCTTGATTTAAACATTGAGACAATTGTTGTCACAATGCGACGTTGGACCAACTATGACCATGGTTGGCCATGGGTGATTTTCAAATTGAGACAATATTTGTCAGAATGTGACATTTAATCATGGATGACATTGATCGACTATGGCTAATGCTAATTAAAAATGGTTTCCCATGGTTTATTTTCATATTGAGTGAGTATTTTTCATAATATGAAATTGGACCATGCATTAGTATTAAACTCTAGGACTAATATTTAAACCCCAATATTTGGATTTAATAAATTGAAGTGAATAATGTTACGAACCGAAAGAATCTGAAAAATTAAGGGATCAATAAGGCCAAGGGATCAACATTAAAAACACAAGAGAGTAACAAACCCTAAGAATAAATATTTTAAATTAAAGAACCCAAGAAATTAATAAACCATAAGAATCAATATTTTGAAATCAAGTAATTAATAAACAGAAGGGATTATTAATATTATAAAAAAAATAACTAATAAACCCAATGGTTTAATATTATAAACCAGAGGAATTGGGGAACCCAAGGGAAAAATATTAAAAACATAAGAGATCAACAAGGCCAAGGGATACATATAGAAAAACAAAAAATATTAGTAAAGGCTAGGAATAAATATTTTAAATGCAAATGAATAAGAAACTCACATGATTAATAAAGAGATTAATAAATATTAGGAATCAATTTTTTAAATAAAAATCATTGATAAAGTCACATGATTATTAATATTATAAACTGAGGGGAATAAACATGTTTTACCATGCTTAATTTAAACATTGAGACAATTGTTGTCACAATGCGATGTTGGACCAACTATGACCATGGTTGGCCAGGGTTGATTTTCATATTGAGACAATATTTGTGAGAATGTGACATTTGGTCATGGATGACATTGATTGACTATGGCTAATGCTAACTAAAAATGGTTTCCCATGGTTGATTTTCATATTGAGTCAGTGTTTTTCATAATGTGAAATTGGACAATGCATTAGTATTAAAATCTAGGACTAATATTTAAACCCCAATATTTGGATTTAATAAACTGAAGGAAATAATATTACGAACCAAAAGAATCCGAAAAATTAAGGAATCAATGTTATAAACCCAATGGATCAACAAATACAGTGAAATATTAATATTATAAACATAAAACATCAATCAAGCAAAGGGAAAATTAATATTATAAACAAATAACATCAATAAAACGAAGGTATTATTAATATTATAAACCTAACAAATTAGTATTAGAAACAAAAATTATTAATAAACTCAAGTGATTAATAAATTCGAAAGATCAATAAAATTAATAAAAAAATACTCAAGTTGAAGAAATTAATAAACGCTAATAATTAACCCAAGGGATTATTCATATTATAAACCAAAAGAACTAATAAACCCAAGGGTTTAATATTATAAACAAAAGGAATTGGTGAACCCAAGGGAAAAATATTATCCAACAAATTAGTATTATGAATAAAAAATATTAATAAACTCAATTGATTAATAAAGTCAAAGGATCAATAAAATTAATAAAAAAATATAAAAACCAAATAAATTAATAAATAACCCAAGGTATTATTCATATTATAAACCAAAAGAACTAATAACCCAAGGGTTTAATATTAGAAACCAAAGGAATCAGTGAACCCAGGGGAAAAATATTAATAACCTAAGGGACCAATAATGCGAAGGCAACAATATTGAAAACAGAATAGCTTAATAAAGAATATAACCCAATATTTTAAATAGAGAGGAATTTTAAAGTCACATGATTATTATTATGATAAACCGAAAGTGATCAATCAATCTTACTGATTGTTAATATTCTAAACTGAATAAATTAATAAACTAAAGTGATATTTAATTTCGCCATTGGTGAAACCAAAAAAATAACATTGAAATTAACATATGTTTTTTGTTGTCTTTACATAAATAAATCCCACTAAAAAAATGGACTCAAAACTCTCCATCAAAGGTGATTTATCAAATAGCCTCTTCGAGAACACAACCAAACCGACCACAAAAGGAACACCAATTCAAATCAACAGGATAATGATCATGATACTTAACGCTTTCCAACCAATCCCTTCTTTTTTTTCTCCCAGCCTCCCTCATGTGCACATGCAACAAGTATTTTAAATTCATTTTCATTTCATCTACCACACGAAGATGCTCATCAATAAAAACATGATGGAAGCCATGTTTTCTATTGAGCTTGTTCCGAAGATAAGAAAGAAAACTGATCACTCTAGAAATATTTGCCACCGCTTGATTATAATAGATGCCATGATTATTATCCATATCTGCATTTGAAAGGAAAAACGAAAAAATAAAAATTAATACATAAAGAGATAGAAACATCTAGGCACACACACACACACACACACACACACACACACACACATAGAACACCCCATTTGTATTGTTGTTAAAAAACTTAATCTTAAAAACATCATGATATAAACCTCATTAGAAATACATGTTGTACACATGAAATGGGTGATAAAATTAAATGAGTGATATGACCCCTATTGCAATAATCAACAAGAAATCACAAATTTTTAAACTTAATGTTTAAAATGAAATATTAATAATGTTAGTAGTTCTATTTTGTATTTAAATTAATGTCAATGTATATATTAATTTTAGTTTAATATTATTATAAAATATAAATATGTTGTCATTGAACCAAACCACAACATATTTAGCAAACCAGAATGATAAATATTTTTAGTTTCATGTCATAGGGATATGGACTTCAATATTGATTTTTAATGATTGGCTCATATAATTGGATGTATATGTCTAAATGGTTTATTGTAAACAAAAGAACAATAGCGACTTAAAAAAAGGAGGTAAATTGAACAACATGAAAAATGATGCAATAAATTTCTTATATATTACTATATTGGATCTCATGAATGTATTCATTTCATTAATACATGAAAATAATTATTATACTAAATGAAAATAGAGAGGACAATGAAAACAATTAAAAAACATTCTATAAATATGTCACAATACTATTAGTTGCATGTCACAGTGATATGGAATTCCATATTGATTTTTAATGATTGGCTCATATAACTGGTTTTTTATCTCTGAATGGTTCGTTGTAAGAAAAATAAAAAAAACCATTTTAAAAAAATAAGAAAATTAAAAAACATGAAAAATGATGTAAATAACATTCCAAAATACTACTATGAATTTGATGAATGTATTCATCTCATTAATATGTCAAAATCATTATTATATTAAAGGTAGATAAAGAGTACAATAAAAGAAATTCAAAAAAAAATCTATAAAGAGCTAAAAGTATCAATAGTTGGATGTCATAACGATATGGACTTTAATCACTCCTCTTATTTCTTCCTAATTGTAACATATGCACTATATTTCATCTTGTCATAACGCTGATAAGAGAAAGGCGGTGCAATGCATAAACCATATATTTATTTCACTCTTGGTATGGCTGTGAAGGTCAAGCCTTGCTGCTCTTTATTCCCGATATCAATTGATGCTCGTTCTAAATTCAAACCTTGTGACTTGTGAATTGTAAGAGCCCGTGCCATCTTTAAAGGAATTTGTTTTTGATTTCCTCTTATCACTGGTGTGATAGGTACATTGTTTGGATTGGTTGCATCAAACAGAATACCAGCATACTTACCAAAAATAACAGTTGTGAACATTGGAAGCTCAGGTGGCTTATAGGTAGGCATATAAAATATTTCCTTCACATACCCAAGTGCACCATTCACCAAACCAGCTTCAACCCACAAATTACATGTCAACATAACACATTGGCCACGACACCACAAAACTTCACAGTCTAGTTGATCATCATCAACACCACTGATTTTTTAATGCCTTGAATTCACAGCAATACATCGTGCAATTGGAAAATTTAATGATTTGAACATATGCTTGTTATGGAAGGAGACCAAATTATTTGTTGGAAACATGTGAACTTCTCCATTAAATAAATCCCTTTCTCTAGGATGCAACCTCATATCAACCTGTGACATAAGAAAATCCCAATCATCAAGAACAGGTTTTGTGTTTCTTATGTTATTGAGGACTCTACGAAAACAAGATTGTTTCTCATTACTCCCTTGTTGGTGAAATATTTTGTCAAGAGTGACAACAATGTTGAATTTTTTGCACAAGACTTTCCCTGTTGTATTACCTGCATACAAAGGCTTATCTCTCACATGAGGTACCTGGCTAAGGTCACCCACGAGGATGATGGATCTGCCACCAAAAAGACAATTATTTTTCTCTGGAAATGCTTCTCGTAATACAGAATCTATTTTCATGAATAACCTTGATTCTAAAAATCTCATTTCATCAATCAATATATATTGAATATGCCTCATTCTTCTTGGAATACTACCAGTGATTGACCCTGTAGTGGTTTCATGTCTTTAATCAGGATTTTGCAGAGCATAGTGTATTGTTTTTGCATGTATATTAAAAGCAACTATTCCTGTTGGGGCAAGAACAAGCAAAGGAATTTTTCCATTACTTGACAGATTATAAAGAGCTTCAAAAATAAAATGGATAAGGAAAGACTTGCCAGTGCCTGTAGTGCCCTGAGGAATCATAAGAAGAACTTCATGAATCTCATATTCAACAAAATTCCTTAAAAAAATTTCAAAAGAAATTCGTTGTTTTTCTGCCAATGAATTTGGAGAGGCAAATGTTCTATTTAAAAGGTCAAAAATATCACCCCTTGATATTCCATTCCTTATAAAATTAATAGCTTCTTCAGCCACATCATCATAAATAGTTGTACTTTGCCAGCCAAAGGATATGTCAAAATCCCTTCAACCAAGGGTGTGAAGATCAGAAACATTGACATAACTTGGTGGAACCAAGCGAGAGAAAAATTGCATCTTCTCCATCTTCAATATTTTCAACAATTGATGGATTGCGATCAACATGCCATGTTCGATATCGGAAATTCCTCCAATTTTCAACAATAATTTCAAATGAAAGCCTAATCTCCGCAGAAATGTCATGAAATGGCTTGTACAAGAGAAATTATGTCCAGCAAAAGGTTTCAAATTCCTCTGAACATTCACTAGGAAGAGAATAAAACCGTGGCCAAACCCGAAAAATCGCATGAACGTCTCTAGGCTTCCAGGGATATTTTTTATGCTTGCTATCAAATGCCCAAGATCTTGATGTTTCTATCAAAGATATATGTTCAAGGAAAAAAGGCCTCTTATGATAATGTTGAACAAAATTATTTTTAGATGAACATTGCATTCCACCCCTTGATATTTTCCTTCAAACCTTTCTTCGAACATTTAATGAAACAAATTTTTGACTACAAATAATAAGAGGTAGCTTAAGCAACATATGGCATGTTTCTTGTGCTCCAATGTCATGTTCAATAATTGTTTCTTAAAGAAAACTTCTGTAAGCACATAAAGCATGATCCTCAGAGGCAATAGAATTTGAAATTCTAGTTAACATATCATAATAACTTTTAGACATTTTCTCTGCTTTTGATGCATACTTAGCAATATATTTCAGGACAGCATGCTGAGAAAGCACCGGTTGGAAATCAACATTTGCATGCCACATTGTTAGAATGTCAATGTTATGTACGTTGAGCCTATCATCATTTCTTGTTGGGTCATATTTTTTTCTTCCTTGATAATCTATGAATAATGTTTATTCTTTAGAAATATTCCATAGAGCATTGTACCGAAAAGCGAGAATAGTGCCCTTTTTTCAAAAACAATAATCTACACTACACTTTGTGTGCCTTTGGACACAGTTCAACAATTCTTCACAATCATTATGAGGATTGCAAGAGAAAATTTGATCAGTATTCAACAGGTAAGGGTCATAATTGAGACTTCTTGGAACCATTATATTGTGATGATGTATTTCACGTGGATTTTGTGCAGTCACATAATTATAAAATAATCTCTTTACATGTTGTAAATCACGATCATTTGATCAATCAAGTCTTTCCGTGTGAGGAGCTCCTTGCAACCATAGGAAACCATGGATATGTTCTGAACCTATATGTTGCCACTCATATCTGAAGAAAATGAATACAGAGTTACTAAAAAATATATAAATAGAAAATTAATAATAAATTGACAATGAAAAGAAAATAAATTCAACAAAACATACATGTACCATAAGTATTTAGCTTTAAGATGTTTTTGGATAACTTCCTCTTGAAATATATTGAAGCTATGGTGCATAAATGTGGCAACAATATGAGGGTACTGAATAACATTCTCAATTTTCATACGAGGCTCATTTAGGGAATGATAACGTGAGGGTACAGGCATGAGGCTATGTAGCTCTAGCCACTTTGTGTCAGCTGCACTCAAAGTAAAAAACAAAGATGGACATCCCAACTAAGTAATCATGTTAGTCAATTCAGCCTGAAATTTAGTCCAATATGCCCTCGTGCCTCTTAGAGAAGTCTTAAACTACATAAGATGCTCATCCAACTTATCATTTGGTAAATTAGAAAGTTGCTGATGCAAGTTTTGAATTGTTGTCGGTGAGTTGTCATGTAAATTTTCCTTCACAAAAAATTAAGCAGCTGCTTGGCTACAATGCCTCATTATCATGTTCAATAGGTAATATTAGAAGCAAGGATGGCTTCCAAACATTTGATCATAGTATCTAAGAAAATGTAATGCATACTCATGAATTTCAATAGTACAAATGTGTTGTTGCAACCAATCAGCAACACTAGTGGGGAAAAATGTGGGTAATGCCAACGCCTGAGTATTATATTCATTCACTAGAGATTTTCTAATACTGGGCCAATCCATTTCATGAACATGTGAAGAATCAACATTATCAAGAAATGCTCTAATTTCTTCCACTTCTCTCTGTTCATTGGGCAGGCAAGCAACAAAAGAAGAAGGATGAGAGGGAAGATGATCAATATTTAACCCTTCATTATTAGCTACATTGATCTTAGATTCTGCAATGTCACAATCAACAAAATTAAGCCTGGAGGAGACATATGTTGATCTTTTGGGTAGAGAATTCACTTAATCATAGTCAATTACAACATCTCGATAATATTGATCACGTTCAATTTTGAAAAGAAATGCAACCATAAATCGAGATTTTTTTACATAACATTCATAAGATTTAGACTCAGCAGCATGTCTCCTCACAATTAGAAATTCAAGATCTTCAACATGTCAGGGAAGAATTTTTGCAATTGTAGAAATATCTTGGGGAAAGATAATTGTGTGTCCGCTATACTTATATTTCCCACCTCAAGCATGTGTCACTTTTAAAATAGGATTTACACGTGCTATTAAAATTTCTTCAACTTGAGTAAGAACTCTTAAAATATGAGGTTGCTCACCAGGATCCATGTTATTATAGCTAGAAAAATGATTTGAACCTTTTTCATTCTTACATCTTCTGCAAATAGGTCCTTCAGAATCTCTCAAAACCTGGATTCTAGGATATGATTCTCGGCAGATGTGGCAAATTTGGAAAACTGAAAAGCTATCTATCTTTTCTCGAAATATTTTATGCACTGCAATCATGTTTTCATCAAAATGAATATTGTTTGTATTGGTTGGACCATGTGGAGAATTATGTGGAAGAGTATAATTTCCTCTAAAATTTACTTGATTTTCAGCACCATGAGGCTCCATTCCCAAATTTGAAACATGTGGAATATATCTATGACATGGTCTTTCCAAATTCATGGTCTGCATTTCTGGTACCTGAGAGGATGATAAGGTTTATTTAGCATAATTTTTTTTTAAATTGAATTTCCAAATAATTAGAATTGAAAAAATGAAAAAAAAATCAAATTCATTCAATATTTACATTTGTTTGGTGATCTAGATGAAGTGTACAAGATGGTTGCTCTTCACTTCTAACATCAGTAGATAGAACATTTGGTGAGTTAGTTTCCATGCCTCTATTAAAATTAGTTGTTTCTTGTTAAAACAAAATAAAATTATTTATAAAACTAAATGTCCAAAAAATAAAGATTTAAAATTGTACAACTAAGAATAAATGAAAAAATGAGGAAAATATCAAATGCATTCAACATTTATATTTTGTTGGTGATGTGGATGAACACTATGAGATGGTTCCTGTTCACTTGTATCATCAGTAGAGGGAACATCTACGAAGTTAATTTGTATGCCTCTATTGAAATGAGTTGTGTCCTGTTTGAAGAAAATAAATTATGCAATAAAATTCATGTCCAATGTACCAAAAATTTCAAAAAATTAAAATTAAAATAAAATGCATTGAAAATTAACATTAGTTTGTCGATTTGATTGTCGAGGAGAATGCATTGGAAGGTTATGGCATGCTTCATTTTCAATTCTCAAATTAGTAGATTGGAAAACTTGGGGAGATAATTTCTAGACATCTATTAAAATGAGGTGTATCATATTGCGAGAGAATAAAATACCTTATAATTTTAGTAAAAAAAAATGTAAATAGAGGAATGTAATAAAACAACTACTATTGCAGCAACTGTAAATATATCATTGGGTTACCTCAATTGTTCCTCACAAAATGCTATCAGGGATGACTGATTCTGTTCATGGGACAACATTATTTTAAGAAGGGAGATTGGAAGATATGATGTTTCGACCAGCTAGATCCAAATTATCAAAAAAATGGCCAATCAAACTATCATCCAAGTTATCACAATCAATTCCATCATTGCCTCCACCATGGATATTTTGCAACCTTTGGCCTTTCTCACAAGATGCAATTACGGAGATAGAAGGGTTAGGGTGAACATTTTCATCGACATTATCAATATGATGTTCTTCCCTATTGCGAGATGTTTCCCCAATATTATAAAAAAATTTAGGAGAGCATTGAAAAAAAAAACTATGCTGATGAGGAGCATTTTCTGGCAATGAACTATCAAGGGGAAATGTTCTTTCCATGATATCATCCATAGTACGATACTTACGAGGAATCATAAAATCATTTTAAAGAGTTTTTTCACTCATTCGTCTATGATATGTAGCTATCCTATGCTCATTTACTGTGTCCTTATTTTGTTGATACTGTAAACGACGAGTTTCATTAGACTTGTCATGAGATGCTGGTGACTGATTCTTTTTTCTTGTATGCTTGCTTGTACCTTCAGATGACATGTCTACAACAAATAATAAAATATTTATTATAGAACAATAAACATGGAGCATATAATATACCCAATATACATAAACACAAAAGAATGAAAAAGGAACACAATTTTTTTTCCAACCACAAAAAAAATTAAAATCATATACGGTATTTTTCCAACCATATAAAGTTATGAAAACATAAAATGATTTCTCCAAATGGCTAAAAATAAAAATGGATTTTTTCAAATGGACAAAACAAAAAAGGATAAAATTTCATGTCTCATATTATAATTGTAATGGGAAACCCATATAACTAGAACAAAATACTAAAAGAATTATATGAATTTGAAATATATTTGAATATTTGGAACTACATACCATAAAAATTTAAATTTAAATAATAAAATTAGCCTAACTATATAACATTGTTTGAGATTCAATGAGAAAAAACTAATGGAAACACCATGCATAAAATAAGTCACAGTAATTATAATTATAAAAACAAACAAAAATGGATAACATCCAAACACATTCAAATGCAATTAAGAGAACTAAAAGGGACACAAAAATAAATATTTTCAAGAAAATTGCAATGGAATTCAATATCCAACATCCGATTCATACACATATAGAAGACACCCCCCTCAGAATGGAGCCATATAGATATCCATAGAATTGTAACTTTAAAGTCTTAGCATACATACCCAAAAATATGTAAAGTAAAAAAAAAAGGAAATATTTTCCACGGTGAGAGAGAGAATATAAAACGACTAATAGCCTAAGACTCCATATCCATATCTAATTGTGGAATCTCATCAATAGAATCCATACGAGGAGCAATTTCAAAAAAAATTCTAGACTCGATCAAATCATTGCACTCCTACAATGTTGGAGACCAAAATCCATGCATCTATTGATTAGTTGAATTATCAATATCTGTTGGGAAGTAGAGGCCAGTCATCATGTCATATAATAGGAAAGGAACTTCACTGCATTTGCTCATAAGAACCACACCTTGGACTATTCGAAATGGAAGACAACCAGGATATTTGATATTTATAACTGTAGAATTTTCTTCCAAAAACTTCCATATAAATCCCCAATCATCCTAAAAGTATTCAATTCTTCATTCAACACACGGGTGACCAAATCAGAAATTATCTATTTCTTCAATTGACAATACATAAGTGGAGCCATCATCGATAAGACATATCAATTGATTCCTCCATATTACTAATCACATACACCATATGTCAGTGATTGGAACAAATGAAAATCCCCATTCATTGTTTATTACATCAAACTAGTAGATTGTATACCCATATCGAGGATAATCTTCATACTCCATGTCGAGATAGAGCCAAAACAATTTACTTTTATAAAACACTCCATTTTGAGGGGGTGAAGTCCCACCAAATGGAAGATCAGCCCTTCGCTAAACCCTATCAAGACTACTGTAAACATAAAATTTAGACTGCATTCTATCATAGATATGTCTTAGAACAACCCAGTCATATTTGTTGCTGCTTACATTTTCCAATAACAAAAAGAATCCCCAGTCTCCAATTCGTATTCGCCCAATGTTTTTTAAGGCCTTAGTAAATTGATTCATTACAAAATAGTTTCGTGAATGGGAGAATTCTATTGGTAAGGATAAAACTACCATTGGTCCAATAGTAGACTCTACTTTGTATCTTGAATCTATGAATCACAAATGAAAACGAGATATGTGGCCATTTTGATTAAGGTATTCAACAGCGAAATAATTGTCTTCATTATTGAGGAAATGAACCATAAATCCAAATTCATTTGTACAGACATGCTTGCAAAGCAATAAGAAAGAAGGATTTTGCAAAACATTGTTCCATTGCGGACAAAAAGTGATAAACTTTATCACAACCGATAAAGGGAGCCAAAGGAAGAAAATTTCAAGAATTTCAAATGGAATACAACTCCAAATAGCTGGATCCATGATAAAACAAGGAAATCACCTAACATAAAAGAAAACACACATGATATCAACAAAACAATTTTCACTTAATGGTGAATAGAATAAGTAATATAGATAAGAAATTTTCGATCTACAAATATAGTAAAATTCACATATACATAATGTATAAAATCATATGAGCTACAAGAACATTATTGCAATAGTTAAAAGGAACTAACAATTTTACTATTAATCTTAATAAGTATTTTTTTTATGTCTCTATTAATGTTTATGTTTAATATTGATGTAAATGTTTGATGCTCAATATAAATATTAACCTAAAACAATTTTTTAATACTAAAAAGCTTTATCTTATAAACCTTGGGTTATAAAATAGCATAATGTTATATGGACCAAATGATATGAATATACCATTTTTTTTAATTCTATTGTCATTGAACCTAAAAAACATTAAGTTAAATTCCAATGTCATAGAACCTATGTAAACCTGATGTTATCAATACTATTTTTTAATGAAATATCTATATTGATGTTTAACCTCAATCTTCACCTTAATGTATAAATGAAAAATTTATTTTTATATAAATTTATATGTTTAACATTAACATGTGTATTTATTATTAATATTGATTAACATTAAAATAGATATTGGTATTTAATTTCAATATTAATAATTTATTATTTAATTTGAAATATTTATATTTATTATTAGTGCTGATATCAATCAATACTAATTTGAATAATACTAATGTTAATATTAAATAATTAATATTAATAATAATAATATTAATAGTAACGAAACACTAATGTATAAATGTGAAATTGACTTTAATACAAATTTCAAAATTTAACATTAACAAATGTATTTATTAATGATATTAATATTAATTAATATTAATATTAATTAACAATAAAGAAGATATTGATATTTAATTTTAATATCAACAATTTCTTATTTAATTTGAAATTTTATATGTATATTTATTATTAAGGTTAATATCAATGTATATTAATAAATTATTAATATTAATTTTAGTAATTAATATTAGTCACCAAAATATTTATAATAGTATTAATATTTATATTAATATTAATACTTTATATGTTAATTCTAAACATATATGTTTATCAATGTTTATTAATATTAATAAAATGCTTAAATATTGAAAAAATTAAAGTTAATAATAAGAAAATTTAGTAATATGCAATAATATTCATTATGTGTATTACATGAATGGCTCTGATGGATTGTAGATTTCTGTGGTGTAGATTTTAGAATCACAGCTCAGAATCTCCATAGTTCTCATTTTTAAGTGGAGATTCCGAGTTGTGATTCTAAAAATGAATGGCTCTTTTTGTGTATGGATGAATATCACTCATACTCCAATATTAATTCTATAAATTTGTATAATGTGTTATTTAACAATTAAAAATCAACTCTATAAACTTTTATATAATGTATTGTATACAAATATAAAAAATAATTTCATAATTATAATAAATATATATTAATTTGATCTAATTTAATTAAATTATAAAAAAAATATAAATATAAAAATATGAAATAATAAACATTTGAGATTTTATTGATATAGGTTGCAACAATAATATAAATTGTATTAATTGTATTATATTAATGTATGTATATATTGATAGTATTATATGTTAATAATTATTATATTAATTAAATTAATTATATTATATTAAGAGTATCAATATTAAAAACAATATTAAATAATAAATATTTATAAATAAATAATAATAAAATTTCAACTGTGAAGAGTAATGAAAAGAAAAATTCTTTAGTATCTAGTAATATATATTATTTGTAGTACATGATTGGCCCATGAATGTTATTCATGCATCAATATTAATTCTATAAATTTTAATATAATTTATTATTCAATAACTTAAAAGATGATTTCATAATAATATTAAATATATATTTAGAAATATAATTTCATCTTGATAATATGTATTTTGGGGGAGATTTTTTCCAACAGGGAGACCCTAGGTAAATATGGAATAATATATTAACTAAACTATTATCAATATTATCACAGTTTTTGTTTATAAACCAAAATATAATTCTTATGGCCATGTTGCGAGTCATCTCGGAATTAATAAAAAGGAAAAATTATTCTCTAAAACCATACTGTGTATCCTATGAAGGTGGAATGAGTCTATGCATATTTAACATTCAAAACTTACAGATGAAATAGAGGAATATGATAAAAATATGAAATAATAAACATTTGAGTTATCAAAACAAATCAATTTGAGCATTTTTCATTGACCATGATTATCAAAACAAAGAGGGCCTTAGTTTTACATACCTCCCACCTTATATTGACATTGTTAATAATTTAATAAATATTTAAGGCCAAATATATGGCACTAAACCTAGTTATATGGCAGAAGCTCCGCGTACCCACTTACAAGTCAATCTATTACATACCATTCAATCTATGAAACTTAAGAAATTTCAGTACAATTTTGGAAAAACCAATGAACCAAAAAATTCTTCTAACGTGGATATCAAATTGAAACCTGTGAAGAAACAATGTGCAGATCATGTTTATGAAATATGAAATGAAACTTGCAGCATGTCTGAATTTGTTCGATTTATTTTTAAATGAACCTCATTTCTTTTTGTATTCAATTCATTTTATGTAATTTGAATGAGAGCCATTTCAATTTAAAGAAGTATATTAATTAAATTATATGGAAGATGAGGCATGCACACCTAGGAACAATTGTGAATAAAAACAATTATTGAGGAAATAAGTAACCAAAAATTATTAGCAATAATTATTATGGAATATACATACATTAGAACTCTAAAAAGGGAAAATCCCACAGTTTGGCTAGATGTATTTGACTAGACATTTTTATACAAATTCAATTGAGAGAGAGAGTGAATTACAATTTTATGAATTAACTTATAAAAAATTATAATCTGGAATTTTAGAATTTCACTATAATTAAGGAAATAATTTCGTTGTGTTGTTATATTGTAAAAATTTTACGTAGGGATAGTATACCTATCTAAGAACACTCAGCATATAAATGCTCCTTATATACACAGAGGCACTGTGTTGGTTATAAATAGTAGAATATTAGAAAAATATTAAATATGAGAACTTTTGTTATGTTCTAATTAAGAAAAAAATGTATCTCACTTAGAGAAGAACATGCAATTATACATTACTAACAAATATAGAGATTAAAATGATTGTGAGAAAGAAATTACAAATTTTGAGACATAAGGTTATAGTTTTTTCACATGCGAAAGAGGAACGTAAATGCAAAATGTTGTGATGTTTCAATCCCAGTAAGATGTCAAAATTAAATGGAATATACAATTACATATTATGTATCAACAATTAAAAAGTGAATAAGAGAGTGTGCTAGTGTAGCAAAGTATACTCTTATCATACGATGGTATAGTCATGAACTGAAGAGGGAAAATGGTCATGAATCAGTAAGTTAATAGTATGAATAATAGATAGAATTTCAAAAAAAAAAAATTTAAAATCAGGAATTGGAATTTACTTATTCCAAAGTTAAATTCATGGACTGAAAAATGAGGAAATTGTGTGTTAAAAATTCTGTGAGAAATATGGGAATGTGAATAGAAATAAAACCGTTTATTCTCCATAAAGACAGAATATCAACTTGAAATTTAAAAAAAATAATAATGCAATTGAATTCGAAAGCATAGGTATACAATTTAGTTCAGAGTGAGGTCTCTAATGAAGGTGAAATCGAAATTGTAAAAATTGGGAATGAAAATTATATAATGTCTCAAAAAAAAACCCAAAAAAATTCCCTCATCAATCAATAATGGCTAACGATAGTTTCACGCAGAAGATACTCGGCCAGTTGAGTTAACCAATTTTGAGAAAGAACGAAGAGAATGTCAATAGATAAAACAATGAGGTAAAACTGTCTATTCTCCATAAAGACAGAATCTCAACTTGCAATGTAAAACAAATAACAATGCAATTACAATCGAAAGTAGAGATATATAATTTAGTTCAGACTGGGGTCTCTAATGAAGGTGAAATCAAAATTCTAAACATTGGGAATGAAAATTATAGTCTGTCTAAAAAAAAACCAAAAAAATTCCCTCGTCAATCAAGAAGGGCGAACAATAGTTTCACGCAGAAGAAACTCGGTTAGTTGAGTTAAATTTTTTTGAGAAAGAACGAAGAGAATGTCAATAGATAAGACAATGAGGTACATATAATGCACACTTACCTCGTTATCAAGAATTATTGAAGTGCCATGGGCGGGTTGACCAGGCATAAGGTTTCAAGAACAGAGAAAATTTTATGCAAAAGAATGGATAATAATATAATTCATAAAAAAATAAAAATGAAAGCTTGTATTCGAAATGTAATAGAGGTAACTATAAAACCCTAATAAAATTATAATGTAGGGAATGCCCAAATTGGTAGTGTGTACCTTTAAAATAAACAATGACCACTATTAAGGGTTATGAAATCCTGTTAAATCGATATCAAATTGAAATGAAACATGTGAAGAAACAATGTGCAGACCATAAATTAATATATAAAATTTAATATCCTTGTAAAATTCATAGTACTAAAAATATTCAAGGTATCCATGACCACTTCCATTCTAATTGCCATATTTGTATGACATGCTGTATCAAGCGATAAGGATAATTATTGGAGTAATTAGTATGACACGTTGTATCAATTTTTAAGTCGTTACTCTTGTAAATTGAAAAATTTAGAGAAATTGAATGCAAATCAATGGAACCACGACATTGTAGAGGATAAATTTGAGGTTTCGGTTACATGCTAGAATAAAAAGTTAGAGAAATTAAGAACGTTAGAGAATTTGAACCATGACACGTTGGAGGAAAACGTTGATTTGTTAAAAGTTTCATTTATCTTCCTAATTAATGCAATTCAGTGCAACCATGACACATTGGAGAGAAAAGAGGTTAAGGGTTAATGTTTCAGTTTCATTTTTCCTCTGACTTATCCTCCCACAAACAAAATTGTTTGAACCCATATCATTCCACTTGTTAATCTTGATAGGTGGCAATTAATAAATGATATAGTAAATTTTTAATCAATATTTGTAAATTTTTATTTTATGTATGGTTTAATCATATGATTTAGATATGCAAGTAAGTTAGTGGTGTAGATTTCATCCATTGATTTATTGGCGACAACGAGAATATACTACCATCTCTAAATTTACACCATCCGATCAAAATGATTAATTGAAAAATGATTAAAGTAGCCAATTCCAATAGGGGGGACGCCTATCGGTGTAATAAAGTCAAATATAAGTTCTCCTTGTATTATCAATTCAGAAAACTACTCTTTAAATGTATAATGAGAGGATCATGTAACGCTTCTTGGGTGCTCAGAATTATATTCTTACTAGAAGTGGATTGATCAGGTCTTCGGACTACAAACGATTAATGGCACACACTTACAACCAAGTAAGAATTTCAGACCCAGCTAGGATTGTCGTTGCTTGGAACCCTTGTTTTAAATTTTAATATATAAAAATTTGATTCAAGCCTATCAAAATCCATGCAAAAGTAATGTGAACCCCATATGGATCCTGGAAGTTGGATGTATTTTCCTTGTTCGTTTATAATAAGATCCATAGTTCCAGATAAATGTTTTACATAGTTAAATACCCCAATATCATATATTTGGATATGGTTCATACCATCCTTTAATGAATAAAGTGATAAACATTATTATAATTTTTTTGGTTGATATTTTTGTAGAAATATATATAGATCATGTAAATAAGTATGTACACATTATGTAACTATTATGAATGCTAGGATATTGGATGTCCTTTTCTCTAGCTTTCTAATGTTATATCGAGATTCAAGTATATCAATAAGGTGTTTTTTATTGTTAACATTTATAATCTAGATAGATGGATGTCCTTTTGGGAAATTTTAATGATAATTAAAGGCATAATAATTTTAATAATAAAATATATTCATTGCATGTTGAATAAAACATATCTAAAGTTGGCCCACGTGGTGTAGAGTAGTTGGTGATGTGGCGCACTCTTAAGGCACTGCATTCTGCAAGGTCACCAGTTCGAAACCCGTGGGTGGGATGGGAGGAGAAAAAAATGGAAATATTAGGATTAGTCCAAACGAGCAAAAAAAAAAAAAACATATCTGAAGTTGGAAAAAAGTGATGTACACCTATTATGGACCTTGTGAATGTTTAAGTCCCAAATAAATTCTCACTCTAGCTTTCTTATATGATATCCTATTCATTCCTTGTGCTAGTGGGGTTCCTTGTTAGATCCCCAATGCTCATATATTTATATATTTTCTCCAGTTATTCTGTAAATCATATCCAAATTTGATCACTTCAAAAGTTTTTTGTTTTCTTAAGAGTTTAGAGGCATAAAAATTCTTGATCTAATAAGAATTGATAGTATACAATTGAACCATGTGAGGCAGGTAAACAACATGGAAGTTGATGACTCTAGGCTAGCAATGCCTCGTTTCCTAGTCACAACAATATCAAGTGTTGTTATCTTAGAATTCCTCCAACAAGGACTTCATATCAATACAGATACATCAACAATTTGGAATAGGAGAGATGAGGAGGGAAACTTGAGATATTGACTTGGGATCAAAATTCTGGTAGTTAACCAAACTTGTATAAATAATCAAGAAAATGAAGATATACTTCTTCATATTCAAACTCTCATGAGCATACCCTGCCTACCCAATTGTTAAATTCTAAATAAGAAGAATATATAAGTCGAGTCGATTAACTAACACAACCATCTACAAATTGGTTCATCGAATATATAGAAAAAAAGGTTTACAACCGATGACATGTTGACGAATTTCATAGTAGTCAAATTCGGCAAATAAGAAAGTACCCCAAGGATAACATGTGCACTAGTTTTCAAGACCGGCAAGTCAAACCATTTGACTAGTCCTAATGAAATAGAAAAGACTCCATATCCTCCAGCAAAAATGGTATTGAACCACATCCCCCTCTATGAAGGTGACGAGGAAAAAAGAAATATTTTTTTGTCTTTGAAAAACTTTAGATTACCAATGATATTATTGATGAAGATAAATAAATGGCAGAAATTGCAGTACCTCTCCAAAAGAGAGCCCTCACATGGTTCCTGAAATTCACAAAAAACCAACCAAAAATTGAAAATGATATGAAGCCTAGCTTCTTTCATTATTTAAATTGTAATTTTTCAAGCATATTATGATGAAAAAATTGAAATAAATAAAATAAAGTAAAAACAACACAATTAGGGAATATAATAAAAGGTTCAGGGACTTGTGAAGTCAAATGCCCTACATCATGTCCCAGGGAGGCAACTCAATTGGTGATTAAAGAAACGTGAAATATATGCAATATGAGAGATCCAAATTTCAAAACCCCCTAGTTCTGACCTGGTTTATGGAGAGGATGATAGACCGTAGACCCCTAGATGTTTAGTAGTAGTTACGTGATAGGAGAGTTATTGGGTTCCTTTGGGATACAAAAAATAAATTCCCTACATCTTTGATGAATCCCTATTGGTTTAGGTGTATGTTGTTATGTTGACACAAAAAATCTGAGGACCTCTTAAAATGCATGAAGTCCAAACATGTGAAGAGGCCTTAAAAATGGCTCAACGCATTAATGAGACAGACGATGAAGGGAGATCAATTTCTTTAATGACTAACAACAAATTAGAAGAGAAAATCGAATAATTACAACAATATTTGTTGATGTTATCCCTGCAAAAAAATAAACTATGGCACACTAATTTTAGAAGCAAATGGCACATTAAAGGCAATTAACAATTTTACCAACTTAATGAGAATTGTATCAAGTTCCTGTTTTTTTAGAGGTTGCAAAAAATCATGATTTTCATGTCAATTTTGAAAAATGTTGACCCAACATCAACCTATTTTTCTTTTAGCATATTTTTTTCATTTTTTTTTTTTGTATGAATTATGGACATGTTTTTTAAATGTTAGTGATTTTCATGCTGATTTTGAAAAGTGTTCATTCAACATTAGTCCCTTGTATTTTTGGGGCTTATTTTTTACACTTTAAACTTTCTTATGGGTGCAGTCTAACTTATAGACGAAATGGCATTTTCATTGGATTTTGGCCATGCAATATCAAGAAAAATCATGTTTCTTTTTTTTTGTTTAAAATACATTTGAAATGCATAAATGTATTCAACACTCCAAAAAACCATTTGTTGGAGCGAGATCCCCTGGGGTGAATTTTTGGGTAACTTTGTATAAGATTTGTTGTATGTGTTGCGCGCAAAGAGTCAAAAGGGCTTTGGGGGGCTCAAAGTCCCTTAATCATTGTAATGGGTTTAAAGGGAAAACCATAAGTCTTAAACCATGGTTTGAGACCATGGCATGTGCTCATATAGATAGTATAAATATGTAAGGATTGAGTTGAGTAAGGACAATAGTGTATTGGATATAAATGTTTTGTTAATGTTTTGATCCAAGTCTGGTATTTTTGGTAGAAAGGGTCCTACTAACTGTGTGCATGTAGACCTAAGTGGTGGTGTGTACAGACTCTGTTGGTTGTGGGTGCAGAAGGAATGAATGTACTGAATTGATAGGTCTCTTAATAAATAATACATGTTTGGCGAACCTGGACTCTTATGTGATTTTTTATGGATTATATGTTAGTTACTTTAAGATCAGAATATGTTCTGTGTTGCGTATTTACTTATGTTATTGGTTAATTGTTTCTATGCACAAATATCAGTTGATTTTATATGAATAGATCTAGATAAATTAAACTTACTTACTGTGGGCAAATATATTAAAGTATTCTATGATAATACATGGACGGGTTTGATCTATTGACTATGCATGCGTGCATCTGTTATATTTTCTGCATTAAGTCTCTTGAGGACTACATCAAAAAGATCCCTCGAGGGTGCAGAAACCTTGTTCCAACACCCCCCCATACTTCTTCGAGTGAGACTTTGATCTGCACAAGATGATCATTGCTAAAAGCCCAAGTAGTTGGGTGGTTTTGTTGGTTGCGTGATAACTCTGAACTTGGGTCAGGACCCCTCAAGCCAACAAATGGTTCCGTTGTTGGGACCAAGATAATTTTGAGGGAGATTTGATATTTTGGAATCTAAGATACAAGATTGGACTGATAAGAGTATACTTTAATTTGTGATCCAAGAAAACAGAAGCTCTAAATTGTCTACCGAAGATTGGACACAAAAGTATATCTATACAGAAGTCCATGAATTTGTTTTTTCTTCCTTTGTGCCCAAGTTGCATGAGTGGTTATCTTGACTCTCTAAATTCTAGACCTACACGAAGGACGACACAGTTATTCAGTGGACCCCAGAGTTGGTACATCAATTAGAGAATGCTAACACCAATATCACTTATGCAATAGATCATTGGATCGATCGTGTCCTGGGAATATTTTTTACTAAGTTTTGTATTGATCAATTTCTATCTTATTATGAAGTTGAATGAAGGTTTTTCAAGGGTGTTAGAGGGATCTTGTTGCGCTCTATGAATCTATGGATTAAAATTATATTGTGTGAACATGGTACTCTATGCAGTCATATTGAGTGAATGTCCCATAGAGGCCCAACTACGTTCAATGGAAGAACTTACAACATAGATCTAGAAGAAGGTTTTCTTTACATTCCTCTCAAAGTTAAATCTGACAGTGACGAAGAATTAGAAGCTAGTAGCTCTAGTGAATCCATGAATGCTGAAGACGAAGTATTGAAATATCATAATAGTCTTGTGTCATTGGCCATAGTTCAGATCATATACATTCCACTTCCAAACTCACCTCACTCTAAGCTATCCACTCCACCTCCACCTCCACCTCCACCACCAAGCATTGAGATGGTGTCCTCCATGAAGTTACTTACTTTCTTTGGTAATGGGAATGAATATTCAGATCAATTCAGGTTTTTTACTGATGATGTGTGGACAACATAGTATGTTGATAATGAAAATGTTAAGAAAGCACAATTAACCACTAATTTTTAAGACCGCACACTGTATTATTACATAAGGTATGTAGCAACGAATCTTAATGAAACTATTGATAATCTAAAGGCTGCACTAAAAAAGTAGTTCAAGAAGCTAAAATCGTTTGAGCAATGTGTATTTGAGTTCAAGGATATTCCGCAAGAATTTAGCAAATATGTATGGGATGAAGATCAAAGGTTGAAGCACACTATGAGAGATGGAGGATTCACTATTGATGATACCCAACACAAAGATTGGTTTATTTCCATGCTACTACCCCATCTGTGCTAGTCCCTAAGTCAACAAAATATTTCCATGCAAGTTGAAGTTGTGGATATTAAAATGAAGCTACAGGCTTCTCTAGTACCTCTTGTGTAGATCAGGACTCAGTAAATCCAAAGGTAGTTGGATTCAGTGCACTTATAAATAAATATTCTACGTAAGGATAAGGGAAAGGAGGCATATGAAGATGTATGGTGTATAAGCTACAAATTTTTTGGGTATCATAAGGATTAATGCCCTGTATTCAATGATTATCTGCAAGCTAGAGGACCGAGCCCACCGAAGAGCACGACTGGATGAAGTGGGACTCATACATTATGGTGCGCAATTTTTCAAGCTATGGGTATGCACACGAGAGACTTTTGTTCGAGGATTGGAAAATATATATGCCTGAGCTAAATCAACATTTTTGTAAATTTTTCTCATCGTTGAGACATGGCGAAAAGCAGTGTTGCAGCTTCGATCTGATGATTGACCTAGATAGAATGAACGTTGAACCTACCTTACCAGCATCATCTTCTGGTTGTGGTGTATTTCAGGCTAGAGGAAAAGGAAGAGAAGGAGGATCTGGTCAAGGAAGGGGACAAATCATCTACTACAATTGTGGAGATGCGGGTCATTATGCGTGCCACTATCCAAATCCAACATGACAGTCTTGCAGGTAATGTAGACAATTTAATCATGTTATTGAATATTGTCTTATTTTTATTGCAAAGATGTAGGGAAAAAAATGGAGACTCCTACTCAAAACATTCAGATGGTAAGAGCAGAGCTACGGGAAGAAGAACCGAGTGTGAATGTTGTCACTAGGAGTGGTGCAAACACTGGTGAAGACAAAGGGAAGAAGCCTGAGACTAATCTATGGATCTTAAAATCACTTGAAAAGAAGGAAGGATTCAACTTGCAACGCGAAAAATAAACCTTTTAGAAGGGAAAAAGAGTTCTTCAGAAGCGGGTGCATCAAAATAAAGTAAACCTATGGATGTGTTCCGAGTAGATGAATAGATAAAGCCCTTCCTACAGGCTTGTACGAAATGATTTTGCAATAAGAAGGTAGTCTAGAAACTACAAGCCTTGATCGACAACTCTACAGAGAAAGAAAATCCCCGAATAGAGCAGAAGGTTGTTAATAAGATCTATAAGAATATATTAAGAATTGGATGGGAGATGTGCTTGACTACTCAGATTGGTGCATATGAGATGGATCAGGTCATTCTAGAGCTAGGATCTGATGCGAATGTTTTACTAGAACATACTTGGCAACAACTGGGAGAAACTAAGTTGGAATGTTGTAATATCTAGCTGCGCATGGAAAATCAGCAAAATGTCATTCCATTAGGATGGTTCTCGCAGGTAGTAGTAGATATTGAAGGGGTAAAGGCACTCGCATACTTCAAGGTTATACATATTGTGGATGATACTAACCCCTATCCTACACTTTTGGGTTTATATTTGTGTATTGATATGGATGGCATCATCAATCTTAAGCGCATAAGTATGGTATTTGAGAATAATGGAACCAGAGTTGTGGCTCCCCTAGATCCCGCAGAATGAGAAAGATATACAGAGCTAGTGTGCATAGATGATGATGTCGATCATATCTATCAGTTAACTACGTGAGATAAAGATTGGATCAATCCACTATCTGATGGAAGACTCAACTAGGAGAATGCTATTTCATGCTTCTCAGATTCAGATGAGGAACTAGAGGACTGGGAGAACTAGCTACATGAAGTATCTGTGATGCGTTTCAATCAGGTGACAAGACCTCTTCGGTTAATATCCTTAGAGAGACGAGAATTTCCTTATTATGATGGTCGGACTAATGTTAAAAATTTCTTAGTATAAATTGAAAAATAAGTTCCAAAAGCACAAAGATTACATGCACTTGATATAGTATTGTGCTCAACCCCAGCGCACTGGTAGGAGAGACACAACAGAAACTTGAGTAACTGGGAAGAATGCACCTGCATGATGCATCTCCGATTTGAAAGTCCAAATACTAGAATAAAAGATACCTATTCCAGAAAATGTGATACACGCAAAAAATTGGCTAAATGGACTGAAGCATGGGGTGTAGAGCTGAGACCAAAATGGGTTCATATATTCATCCACACTTTGGGGAAAGTACCTACAGATTGGTACCTGGAAACTGAGATGTGACAAGGAACCAATGAATTGACTGCGTGGACAGAAAGTTTTATCTTTACCTTTAGTTTTGAAAATGGGTTCGACTGATTGGGCAAAGCACTACAGGATATTTGGGAGGTCATCCTTGACACCACAAAACCTAAAGTGGAGTATGCCTTCCTAGCATGGGATCTGTAGATGAAGGAAATTGTTAATTTCTAGAATTTATAAGTTGAAGATAATGAGGAAGATCTAAGGAACATTATGATCCCTGAATCTAAAGGACAACACGTAGTTTTTGGGCCTACAATTGAGTCACAAGATGTAGCTAAGCCTCTGAAGGTTCGCTAATTGAACATTGGCTCAGAAGAAAAGACAAAATTAGAAAATATAAGAGATTAGTGGGGTGATGATGTGGTGGGAAAGGTTTTGAGATGTTGATTTACTATCAGGACTTGTCCCCTACAAAATTTTGTAATATAAAGGGGATAATAGGACATCTCAAGGTTATGAACAGCACCTTGAAACCAGATGTGTGACCTATGAAGCAGTGCCCATATAGGTTGAATCCTAAATATAAGTAGAAATTCAAAGAAGAGTTGGAGAAAAATTTTGTTGTAGGAATCATATAAACAGTGGAGGAATTCGATTGGGTGAGTAGTATGGTGGTGTAGGATAATAAAACCAAAGGAGAAATAAGGATTTGTGTGGATTTGCGCAAGTAGAATAATTCTTGCATACATGACCCGTTCCTGACCCCATTATTTGATGAGATACTGAAAAATGTAGGAGGACAGGAGGCCTATTCATCTACATGTGGTTTCTCAAGATATCACCACATCAAAATCATGCCGGAAGGCAGAATCAAGATAACCTTTGTGACAAAATGAGGATCCTTTCAGTATATAGTCATGTCATTCGGTCTGAAGAATGTGCCAACTATATTCTACCATGCGGTAGTAGTTTCATTCAAGGAATACATCCATAAGTTCTTAGAAGTCTACTTTGATAACTAGATTGTCTTTGGATTGTTGAAGAAGCATGAATCGAGTTTGCGCCTAATGCTGGATACTTTTCGGAAGTATGAGATCTCACTTAATCCGAAACAGTGTATATTTAGTATGCCATTCAGGATCTTGTTGGGCCATATTTTTTTTCAGCAAGGATTGATGGTGGACCTATCTAAGATTGTTGTTATTGTTAACTTGTAAGTTCCTATAAATTTCGAACATCTACGCTCAATTTTGGGGCATACAAGGTATTACCGGAAGTTCATTAAAGGTTGCACATTCATCACTGTGCCCATGGAGAAGCTGCTAAAGAAGGATGCCTCATTTTTTTTGGATGAAGACTGCCAAAGGAGCTTTGAATTACTTAAGTAGAAGATGGTCATTGCACCCATATTAGTCGAAGGTATTCCATGTAGACATCCATGCCTCTTGCATTGCACTTGAAGCTATATTAGCATAGCTAGGAGATGAGGAGATTATCAACCCTATTGCATTTGCAAGTACGAAATTATCAAGCATGGAGCGTAACTATTCAACTATGGAAAGGGAAGGATTGGTTATGGTCTACACACTGTAGAAATTCTGCCACTATCTATTGGGAGGCCACTTTAATATGTTTACTAGCCATTATGCTCTAAAGTACCTGGTCAATAAGCCCGTGTTGGGGGGGGACAGATACATATGGTTGATGTTATTTCAGAAGTATGAATTTGAAGTAGTTGTGAAACCTGCGAGACTGAATGTTGGGACAAATCATCTGTCATGCATTTAAAGAAGAGAAGAGTCAACTAGCTTGGAATATGGCTTACCAGATGTGTAACTATTTTCTATAAAGGTAGTGGATGATCATTTTTCAGATATTATTCATCTTTTGACCATTGGAAGTGTGCCCATAGATTATACGCTACAAAAGAAGAAAGAGTTGGTCACACACACATCTGAATTTACTGTCATTTCTAGACAGTTGTACAAAATGGGTGCAGATGAAGTCCTGCAGAGGTATGTGTTGGAATTTGAAAGATGATATATCTTATCTGAGGCTCATGCAGGGATTATCAGAGCTCATTATGTACGGTAACCAATTGTGAAAAATATTTTATGAGCTAGTTTATGGTGGCCCATGGTGCAGAGTGACGTACATGTGTATTGTCACACTTGTGATGTATGCGAAAGGACAGGGAAACCGTCGTGTAGAGATGAGATGTCGTCGCACCCACAAATGTAATTGTAATATTTTGACAAATGGGCCATTGATTTTGTCGAACCCATTGACCCTCTAGGAAAGAAGACAAGTGCACATTATATAATCACTGCGATAAACTATGTGACCAAATGGGCTAAGGCTAAGCTTGTGAAGGATTGTTGTGCAAACACAACTATGTAATTAATTTTTGAGAACATATTGACTCAGTATGGGTGACCTAAGATTTTGATGAGCGATCGTGGTATGCACTTTGTCAATGAAATTATTGAAGCTCTGACCAAATAATTCTTGATTCATCACCAAAAGAGTACTCCATATCACCCATAGGAAAATGGTGTGGTGGAAGCTTTTAATAAGATATTAGAGACTCTGATCACTAATTTTTGCAATAATAATCGAAATGATTGGGATGTGCACATACCTGCGATTATTTGGGCATATAGAACAACATGAAAGAAGCTGATAGACAAGACACCGTTTAGGGTGGTGTATGGGCATGAAGTTGTTATGCCAATGGAGTACATTGTTCCAAGTTTGTGCATTGTAGTGTTCACTAATATGGTAGAGTGGGATATTATGGAATAATGATTGTCACAATTGGTCGCGCCAGAAGAGGATTGAAACATTGCAAGTTTCCATTAAAAGATGCAAAAGGTGCACAGAAAGGCTTGGCACGAAAGGCACATTAGACATAAGGTCTTTAGGGAAGAGGATTTGTTTTTATTGTATGACAACAAGTTTGTGTGCCACCCAGGGAATTTCAACATGCATTGGCTCAGCCCATATATTTTCAAGGAAATTATAGACGGAAGTGCGGTGTGCCTAGCCACATTAAGCCAAGAAAACCTTTCTGGGTACGTAATTGGAATTTGATTGAAACCATATATGGATGACCCTCTCCTTGCATGCACCAAATGACTATATGGCCAAAAATAATGATCTATGAAACAAAGCTGGAAGATGCAAGCTTCGGCAAAGGAAGCCCCGTAACTCTCACAAAATCTTGATGGCACCCTCAAAAGTCTCCAACAAAACCAACGAAGCATCAATTTGGTAGCTGAGGGGCCGATGACAACAAAATTGGTTGATGAAGTGCAAAGTGCTACCGCAAAGAGTGTTGAAGTCATCTTGCCACTCTAGAGCTCTATCGAAGCACTGAAGGTGAAGTTGAAGGCAACCACCTTGCAGTGACTTGGAACGAGTCACGTGTTTGTGTTGGGGGCATGTTGGAGTGGCGTCCCCTGGGGTGAATTTTTGGGTAATTTTGTATAATTTTTGCTGTGCGCATTGGGTGCAAAGAATCAAATGGAATTTGGGGAAAGTAAAAGTCCCTTAATCCTTGTAACGGGTTTAAAGGGAAAACCATCAGTCTTAAACCATGGTTTAAGACCATGGTATGTGCGCATCTAGATAGTACAAATATGTAAGGATTGAATCGAGTAAAGAAAATTGTATATCATATATGAATGTGTTGTTAATGTTTTGATATAAGTCTAGGTTTTTGGGTAGAAATTATCTTGCTAGCTGTGTGTGCGGAGACCTAACTCGTGGTTGTGTGTGGACTTCACAGGTTGTGTGCTCAGAAGGAATGAATGTACTGAATTGATAGGTCCCTTACTAAAGAAGATAGTTTTGGCGAACTTGGACTCTTATTTGATTGTAGTATTGATTATACATTATTTTATTTAATATCTGAATATGTTTTGTGTTATGTATTTATTTTTGTTATTGGTTAATTTCTTCTCTATGTGAGTATCAGTTGATGTTAGATCAATAGATATGAATAAAGTATAATTAATTATTGTGCGCAAATATATTAAAGTATTATCTAATAATTTGCGAAAGGGTTTGATTTGTTGACTTTGCATGCATGCACCTATTATATTATCTACACTAAGCCTGTTTAGGGCCACTACATCAAAAAGCTCCCTCGGGGTGCAGAAACCTAGTTCCAACACCCCCCCATATTGTTTCAGGTGAGACTTTGATCTCCGCAAGCATATCACTACCGAAAAGGCCAATATTTGGAGCGTTTTTTTGGTTGTGTGATAACTCCAAACCCGGGTTAGGAACCCTCAAGCCAACACCCTTGGGGCACTCAAATTCTATAGATTAAACAACTTAAACTCAAGTTTTCAAAAATATATGTCATATTTTGATTAAAATTAACCAAAAAAATGCTATGAAAAAAAAAGGTAATTTCATCTATAATTTTTACCATGTCTTTCTTATGTATAAAGTATGGATATAGTTTTTAAAATATTGGTGATTTTCCTGCTAACTATGAAAACTTTTATGCAGAACCAACCTTTTTTTTAGGGGCATATTTTTGAAATTTTTAATTTTCTTGTCTTAAGTATGCACATTTTTTTATTAAATGGTTTTTATTCAACCACTTTTCAATTTGTCTTCTTCTTCCTCTCTTTTTTCTTCCTGTGTTTGTTTTTTAAAGGTTTTGCAACTTTGCATTTTTTGTTTTTTTGCAATGTTTTTTTGTAATGAAATTTTCAATTTTTTTGCAAAGTTTTAAAGTATAATAAAATTAACATTTTGAAATTAGCATTTTTTTTTATATATTTGTGTATCGTTTAAAAAAACTCGTTACACATAAATTAATTGTCAGTAAAAAAATAATTATTTTAAACAATTGACAAAAACATACACATTTTGTATATAATATGATTCAAAAAGTACACACAGTAATTTTCACTAAAAAAAATGTCAAATGAATGATTTTTATGGAGAAGTTTGAAAACAAAGTTGAAAAAATAATATTTTTTGTGAATTTTTTGTCCAAAGATGATAAAATTTGAAGTTTTTTTTTTCCAAATTTAGTGATTTACATAAAATTTTAAGTGAAGAAAACAAAAAACAAAAAGTTAAAAAACCAAAAAAAAATGTTTAGGATACAAATTTTAAATAAATAAAAAAGAGACAAACAAAAGGTATTTTTAGAAAAATAAAAACGTTAAAAAAAAAAAAAAAACCAAAAATATTTGTCAAAGAATAAGGAGAAAAAATGAAATAAAAAATTACAACATTATAAATGAGTTAAAATCAAAATTTACTAAAAAGATAAAATGGAGTAAGAAAATAAAATCTTAATTAAAAACAACTTTACTAACAATTTAAAATTAAAATTGTAATAAATAAATGAACATTTTAAACAAACTAAAAAAAAAACAACATAGAAAATGAAAGTATATATATAAATTTAAAAAAAAAATTATTAAAAAAAATAAACATTAAGAAAAAAATCATTAAAAAAAATAAAAAACAAAACATAAAACAAATATTTAATTTTTTTGGGGCGTATCGGTCGGGGGATCGAGGACCCAATTTTCCCAGGTATGAAAGGGCCATGGGCAAGGAGGCTAGAGAAGTGAGCCACTCCATTTTCATTTCTCGTGGGCCTTTGCTGACTGGGAGGGGTAGCCCCATTAATTCCCAGAATTGATGACCAGCCAACATAGCGTTCTGTGGCAGGTTCATGATTCTAGGAGTTGATGGTGTCACCCCACTACAACGAAAATGTGCCAGGAATAGGGCAGCTAGAGAAACCACCTCTACAGAATCCCTACTTATTGACCTTTAGCGCTGGCTAGGGGCGGGGCCTTGAGTCACTCCAGTCGCCCTTTCCCATGGCCCTTTAGCTCTTGGGTAGGCGGCACCATGTATTCCTAGAATAAATGACCCACCAACACAGTGATGTTTGGCAAGTCGTCAATTTTGGAAATCGACGAGGCCACCTCACCCGACGAAAAATTGTTAGGGGCAAGGGTAGATGTAGCAACTGTCACTCCAATAGTCCTACCCATAACCCTTTGACACTGGGGTAGGGTGAGGCCTCAATCCGTCAAAATGTTTTTAATATTTTCTTACTTTTATTTATTTATTTTTAATTTGAATTTTTTAATTATTTGATTTGTTGTTTTTAATTTATTTTTTATTTTTATGTGTTAAATTTTTTTTCTAAATTTTGTTTTGTCAATGAGATTTTTTTTTTTTTTTAATTATTATTGTTTTTCTATTGCTTAAATTTTCTTTTTTTATGGGTTACTCTTTGTTTTCATTTTTTATGCTCAAGTTTTTTTCCATTTTTTTGTGTTTGAATTTTTTTACTTTTGGTTTTATTTTTCTAATTCTTATATTTTTAAATTCTTCTTCATTTACTTTTATTACTTTCTAAACCTTTTTTCTCATTTTATTTTTTTTCTTATTTATTTATTTATTTGATTTATTTATTTGTTGTGGGTGTTGTTTCGATGCTCGAATAGCAACCCAAGCTAAGAACATGTTAATTTGATAGTTCATTTTAAAGTTTTCGCTACAATGGATCAGGTCCAACCCACTATGTGTCAATTTCGTTGCAATGGGTCAAGTTTCCCCCCATAGTGTTTCAATTTCGTGGTTGATTTTAAAATTTTCATTACACTATGACAATTTGTATTAGGCTAAGATTTTTTTGGTAACAGAGTGAGATATTTTATATTATATTCCAAAAGGGAAGCATAGCTTCCAAGTGAAAAAGTGTTGATGGGAACAAAATGGAGGAAGGAAACAAGGATCTTGATGCATTTTTGTCATCAAATTCCTTTACATCATGACAAACTAGACCTCCTACAACAATTAACTTGTAAATATGAACATATTTTTGAGGTAAAAGGATAAATTTATATTTCATTGCTACTAAATGCTAAGAACTCAAATATAGCTTCTGATAATAACTAAATACCGCAGGTTGAAAATTGGAATATATATGAAACTTTCAAAACTAGAACTAGAACTCGAAATGGAAGTACAAGTGACTTGCAATATGAAAATGAGAATAAAAACGATTGTAGTAGAATAGTGGTTCATCGATTGAGAGGATATTCGCTCATTTTTTATTTACAGTCCTTTCATCCTAAGGCAAGTTTATGTTGTTGCAATCCATCATATTTGAGCTATCTCCAGATATTTTGGTGATTATGACATGGAGAAAATTTACTGTGTTCTCAAGATGAGCATAGGTGTTGCTCAAATTCTCAAAATCCCGCTTGTATTTTTTGACTCTTTGATAAATAATAGCATTCTCATATCGATATTTATCCATGAGCTAAATGTGTAGACATTTAGCATGATCAATCTTGGTTTTTTCAACTTTGCAATGAAGGCATCAATTGGATTGGGGGGAAACCATGAGGGATAGAGGATAATAAAAAAGGGGGAGGGAACTGGGGAAAAAGAAGACAAAGGGGAGTGGGGAGAACCCAAGGGAGGAGGGCAATAAAAAGGAGAGGATGGGAGGATGAAGGAAGAGGATACTAAGGGAGGGAGATTGAGGGTCGGAAAGAATGAGGGAGGGATGTAAATTAGGGGGAAGGAGATTGAGGGAGGATATGGAGATCTTCCTGGAGCATAGAGCAGAGGAAAAATATGATAATCTTGGGATAATGGATAAGAAAAGATCCAAAATATGCAAAGTATGAAAGAAGAAAATCTAGAGCATGAGGATTTGGTGCAGGAGCATGAGGAAAGTACTAAGGGATGATTTGAATGAGATGACATTCTCAACTTTGGATTCACCCTGAGTTTTGTTTACTTATTTGTTTTCATAATCATCCGCAATTTATTATTTTCTATTAAAATGTGATAGAAGGAAGCCAGGCCCAGATTTTTCAGATTGGATCGAATGCGAAGGATGATTTTCCCAAGCTCTAAATTCTTTGGAGTAGTATTTCTTGACATTTTTTGTATGATGATGGAAGAATCATTGAAGATGACTAGATTCCTTGCATTTTTGTTTTAATGTTTGAGAGCCCATTAAAAATCCATAGCCTTCATCTTTCTTATTTGACTCTTTGTTGAGACCCCATTCAAATGGAGTAATTGTTTTCTGATTTTGATCCATTATAAAACCTCCTACACCAGTAATGCCCTGATTTTATTTCGATTCACTATCGAAAAAAAGGCATGGTCTCTTAAGGGTGTTGATCAAAAGTAGAAATTATTTTTCTTTTAGTCAAATTTTCCATTTTTTCGGATTGAGTTGACCTTTCCTATGAAGAACTCAATGAAATTTTGCTCTTGTAGCTAGTCTTATTCATGTCCTTTCTTCTTGTTGGAGAATAACGATATCCATATTTTTAATGCCTTTTGAAAACAAAAATTTTGCTACAAGGGTCCATGCCTTCATGAGAAGTTTCCTTATATCAAGCTTGATTTCTCGGAATATTTGATTATTTATGGCAATCCATATGTTCCAGAGTAAGAAGGAAGGTAAACTGATTCAGAACCTTTGGATAGTATTCTTGTTTTTGAAGGAATAAGGTAAAATACTTTTCCATTTTATGTAGAAATTAGAAATGTTTATATTGAAGTTTATATCTATTTCAAGTGGACCAACGAGCAAAGTCCAACAATATTTTGGAAATTTACAACCAATTAATAGACGATTCATGGTTTCTTCTTATTCCTTGCACATGGGGCACCTAGAAGGGCATATAATACATCTTTTTTTTAATTATCTGTTGTTAGTATCCTTCCTTTTAACAAGGTCCACATGAATACCTTGATTTTTAGAGGGCTTTCAATCTTCTAGAATGATTTTCACAAGGGCCAAGTCTAGATGTTTTAATTTTTACATTATTCTTGCAGCTTTGAGTAACCTTTTTTGACTCGGTAATGGAAAGTTGCAGGATTCCACCTAAAAGAGTCTTATTTTCATAATTTGAGTGGTGGGGGAACCTCTTAAAAGGCCTAGAAAGGATTCTGAATGAGGCTTGATGTATGGAGAGATTGTTGGTTTTTTCCATCCTATCCATAAACCTTCAGATCTATTCCATTTGGAATTATAATTTAAATATAAGGTTTCTTTATTGCTCATCCATTCAAAGAAGGGTTTTTTTTATTGGTTATTCGATATGGCAAGCTGGTCCATAATACTATCCCTTGAAATATGAACTTCATGCCCTCATTTTGAAATTATGGAGGTGTTTTCAATGATGACCAGGAGGGATTTTCTTTATAATTTACAAATGTGAGTGTAGGGTTTTATTGGGATCCTTACACTAAGGAGAGAGAATCGAGGAAAATTTATATACTTAGCTTCTAGAATTTGTTTCCACCAAATTGAGTCTTTTGTACTTAGTCTTTGAATTATTTTTTCACCAAGGGCGAAATTCATCAACCCTAGGAGTCTGATTGATATTACACCTTTATCATATGGACATGCGACTTGATTCTATCTTACTAAATTGCATTTGTTTCTTTTTCATTTTTACCTCCATGCCATAGTAGTCCTATGATGATGATTTTGATTTGTTTATGAACATTAGCTAGGGCCTGGACAATTTAAAATTGATAAGTTGGGAGGGATGAAAGTGCAACCCTAATGAGGATGACCCTACCAGCAAGGTTGAGCCCCAAATCAAGAAATTTATTCTTCATTTATTCTAGTGATTTGTTCATACTTTCTGATTTCATTGTTTCTTTCATTATCGACAATCCTAGGTACTTGAAATGATTCCATTTTACTTTAAATGGTACATTAAAATTTTGAGAAATCCAGTGCAGAGTTCTGAATGGTGTGTTCCATCCATATATATTACATTTTAGATGATTTATGAGACATCCCGAGACCTCTAATAATTTATCCATAATGGTTTTGAATCTATGATGTTGGTAAAAATACTGAGAGGGGGGGGTGAATCAGTATTTACTGCATACTCAAAAATTTTACTTTTTCATGCTCTAAAACCCATACGCTACTTTGCTGAAGCCAACTAGCGTATACACGCGGATATCCTTCATAAAACTCGCGTATACACAGAGATCTAATTATGCCATTAGTTCTTCACTTATTTCATTCCATCATTCATTCATTAGATGTTCTATAAACAGTAAAAATGTGTAGTAAGAATAGAATAAACCATCACACAAAGCATCACACATGAACACCAGGATTTTTAGGTGGAAACCCAAGTCGGGAGAAAACCACCGCTGCAGTTGCTCAGCCTTAAATATTTTATTATAGAGAAAACATCTTACAACATATGTGCTGGTGCAGACTCCTACCAGCACGCAGGCACCCACCTGCGCTCGTTTACCAGCCTCTCCTGGAAGGGAGCTCCAACCCCCTGACTCGTTTACCAGCCTCTCCTGGAAGGAAGCTACGACCCCCTGCTCTCGTTTACCAGCCTCACCTGGAAGGGAGCTACAACCCCCTGACTGAAGGCTACAACCCTCAGCACCTCTATGGACCACGTTTCATCAATTTTCACACTGGATCCAAAGCTTCCTTTAGGACACCACTTGCAGGCCACATTTCATCATATTTTCAGACTAGACCCTTTCCATACTTTTAAGCACAGTCAACCATGAAACAGATACATATAACTTACTGACAGATATCAGTAAACCAGCAGAACAGATCAGACATTTCTTACCACAGACTTCAGCAAACCCTAGTTTGCATACGCGCTTTCCTTTCACTGATGTCGCGTATATACGCGCTTTCGTTCACATAAACCAGCGTATACCTCTGCACACATTATAGAGCTCATTTCATTGCGCATACGCGCTTTCTCTTCAGCGAAGCCGCGTATATACGCGCTTCCTCTGCGGCGAACTAGCGTATAGATCTTCAACCATTATAGAGCAGCATACTTCTTCAGATCAGATATTCAGTTCAGATTTACCCTTTTACTTCAGACAGATGTTTGCCTCATTTCAGATCTAATCCTTCCATAAACAGATCTAGCAAATACAAGGGCATTTCAGATCTAGATCCCCTTCTTCATCACTCCTTCATCGGTGCATCATACATTCAGATCTTTCATTCAACTGTAACCCTTTCCATTCAGATATACTTCAGAGAGAAGTATTCGTTCAAGCTCAGACATCTTGCACCCACACTTATGATTTGCACAATGAATTTCTTCTCCTTATATAGGTTTACCCTTTTTCAATACCATGAGCCAAAACCACATTACTTCCGATGGTATTCCTGGACGGGGTCATTTAGACGAATCATTACCCAATACAATGGGTCAATACCATGGTGGTTACCCCTGGTTTTGCACTTTTTGAGCGCTTTTTCCCATACGCGACTTGGCATGTTCTTTTCCGCGTGCATACACGACTTCCCTTAGACAGATCCGCGTATGCCTTGAGACATACTCTTTTCATCATAGATTTAGCACATGCTGAATTCCTTTCTTCATGCCCTTGTGCCTTCATGATCCCATCCAGTTTACTTCATCAAGAACATATTCTATCAACCATAACTTCATTAGTAATTGCCATCCATCTTCATCGGGTTTCATTGAGACTTTCTTAACACTCGGCATCCATTACTAACAAACATCTTACATCATTTACCAGTCATGGATCAAGAATAACTTCATCAGGTGGATTGCCATCAAAGACAACACATGTCAACAGTCGCATGTCTTCATCTTCATTCGGTGGGTTGCCATCAAGGACAACACTCTGCATCATATTGCCAACAATCTCCCCCTTTGGACTTGATGGCAACCACGATGGTGTTTGGTTACCACAGCAGATAGGTACATTAAAAATACAATGACACCATGTCACTCTCTCCATTTTTGACACCATTCTTTCTCTTCATTCAAACACCATGTCACTCTCCCCCTTTGACATCAAGGGCAAAGGGTGGATCAAAAACCAACATACTCTCCCCTTTTTCTCCTCATGTGGAAGAAACGTTCTGTAGATCTGATATATACTGAAGTGACCAAGCTCCCCCTGAGTTCATGCTGAATCTTCAAACAAATTTTCAATGAAGTACATGACTCTATGAACTTCCTATCACCAAAGACTCATACTTACATCAAATATCCAACCAAGTGGATTTACATATGAGACTCAAGTACCCAACCAAGTGGGTTTACACATTTCAACTTAGCTACCCAACCAAGTGGGTTTACAAAATTTGACTCAGCTACCCAACCAAGTGGGTTTACAAATTTGACAAGTCCTTACATGACTGAATATTACAAATTTTACATCATGGGTCTCAACATGACCTTTTCATCAAAAATACAAATATGACTTTTCATAACCAATACCAAAAAGTCCTCAAGAAAGAGAACATATTTCAGAACCATCATAATGCCAACAATGCATTATACTCAGAAAAGCTAATGCTCCCCCTGAATCTGTGCATCCAAGCATCCTTTCCATATGACTAAGGCTCCCCCTTAGTTTGTGCATCCTGAACACTTTCACCAACAAATCATCAAGGCATCTTCATCAAATCATTAGAAAAAGAATTATGAGAACTGGAACACCACCAGAGATACCAAACAGTATCAGAGATACCAAACAGCACTGCAGCTGTGCTGAAGAGAGCTGACTCCAAACAGAAAATTGTCAGCAATCAGACATACGCGGTTTTCTGTGCATGAACTCACGTATATACGCGACTGTGTTTCAGGAAATCCGCGTATCCAATGCCATCTTCTAAATTTATGCAGATTTGTTCTTTTGACTGGCAGAGAACACTCCCAGCTTCTGTCTTAGATACTCGAACGCTTCCCTGGGCAGAGGTTTGGTAAAGATATCAACAACTTGTTCTTTGGAGGGAGCATACTCCAACTTCACCTTTTGTTCAAGCACTTGTTCACGTAAGAAGTGATACTTGATGGGAATGTGCTTGGTCTTCGAATGCATAACAGGATTCTTTGAGATACTGATGGCACTTGTATTATCACACATAATGGAGATAGGAGAAGCACATTTGATTTGAAAATCTTGTAAGGTTTGTATCATCCAAAGGAGTTGAGTGCAACAAGATGCGGCAGCCACATATTCTTCTTCTGCTGTAGATAATGCAATAGAATTTTGCTTCTTGCTGAACCAAGATACTAACCGGGGTCCCATATAGAATGCACCACCACTAGTGCTTTTCCGATCATCAACACTTCCAGCCCAATCTGCATCAGTGTAAGCATGAAGAGTAAGATCAGCATCCTTTGGATACCATAGACCAAATTCTTGAGTTCCTTGTAGATATTTGAATATCCTTTTGACAGCCTGAAGGTGAGACTCTTTTGGATTAGCTTGGAATCGTCCAACAATCCCAACAGCATGCATAATGTCTGGTCTGGTCCCAGTGAGATAAAGTAGACTTCCAATCATCGATCTGTATTCTGGTTGATTCATAGTGGGAGAATCATCATTAGAACTGAGACTGCATCCGGTTATCATTGGTGTACTTACAGGTTTGCATTCTTCCATGCCATACTTCTTCAGAATTTGCTTAAGATATTTTGCTTGTGATAGAAATATACCATCTGCAGATTGATGCACTTGCAAGCCAAGAAAGAATGTTAGTTCCCCAAGTAAAGACATTTCAAATTCTTACTGCATGACAGAAGCAAATTTTTGACTCATAGATTCTTCGTTACTCCCAAAAATGATATCATCAACATATACAACCACAATCAATAGTTTATCATTTTCAATTTTTGTGTATAAGTTGCTATCAGCATACCCCTTTGAAAATCCTTGTTGATGAAGATATTTGTCAAGACGATAATACCATGCCCTTGGAGCTTGTTTGAGACCATATAGAGCCTTTTTAAGTCTACAAACAAGATTTTCATCATTCCCAAAATGAATCCTTCCGGTTGTTCTATATATACTTCTTCTTCTAGATCACCATTAAGAAAAGCAGATTTAACATCCATTTGATAAACTTTGATTTGTTGATAACTTGAAAAAGCAAGAAACATTCTTATGGCTTCAAGTCTAGCTACAGGAGCAAAAATTTCTTCAAAGTCTATACCTTCTTGTTGAGTATACCCTTTGCAAACCAGTCTAGCTTTGTTTCTTACAACATCCCCATTCTCATTTAACTTGTTCTTAAAAATCCATTTAGTTCCAATGACATTTTTATCATGTGGTCTTGGTACCAATTCCCAAGTGTCATTCTTTTCAATTTGATCAAGCTCTTCATCCATGGCTTGCTTCCAACATTCATCTTTGCTAGCTTGATTGACATTGAGTGGTTCAATTGTGGATAGAAGTGCCAGATGACTAGAAGATCCCACAAGAGTTTTCCTTGTTCGTACATCTGATTCCTTGTCTCCCAAAATTTGAGATTCAGGATGATTCTTTTGAACGTATCTGGATGGAGCTTTTTCAGATAGATCATTTTCAGGTTCTTCATTGGATTCACTGTCTATTTCATTTCTATTTAGTGTAGAAGGAAATAAGTCACCATCATCTTCTTTTGTTGTTTGTTTTTCTTCTTTAGGGGCTGCATGAGACTCATCAATAACAACATCAATACATTCAACAATCTTTCAAAGCCTTTCATTATAACACTTATATGCTTTGCTTGAAGATGAGTAACCAAGAAATATTCCTTTATCTGATCTAGGTTCAAACTTGCCAAGCTTTTCATCATTATTTTTGATAAAGCATTTGCTTCCAAAAACTCTAAAATGCTTTATAGTGGGAGATTTGCCATACCAGAGTTCATATGGAGTTTTATCACTGTTTACCCGAACATGTGCTTTGTTGTGAATGTTTGCTGCTGTATGAGTTGCTTCTGCCCAGAAAGTGCCAGGTGTTCCAGAGTCATCAAGCATAGCTCTAGCCATTTGTTGAATTGTTCTATTCATTCTTTCTGCTACGCCATTTTGTTGTGGAGTGCCAGCTACAGAGAATTGTCTTTTTATGCCATGTTGTTCACAAAATTCAAGGAATTCATTTGATGTATATTCTCCTCCTCGATCAGATCTAAGACACTTGATTTTTAAATCCAATTCATTTTCAACCAGTGCTTTGAAATTCTGAAATTTTTCAAAAGCTTCATCTTTGTGTTTAATGAACCCGATCTGACACATTCTAGAATAATCATCAATAAATAAGATATAGTATTCTTCCCCACGTAGTGACTTTTTCCTCATAGGTCCACATATGTCAGTATGAATGAGTTCAAGAGGCTTACTTGATGATCCTTCTTTGGCATTAAATCGTACTCTAGTCTGCTTACCGAATTGACAAGATTTGCATATGATACTTTCTGGTAGATTAATATTGGGAAGATCACGAACAGCTTGAAGTTTGCTTGCTTTGTTGATTTGAGAGAAGCTCAGATGCCCCAGCCTTCTATGCCATAGCCAATTTTCTGAAGATTTGCTCAGGTAACATTGATCTTTGTAGCCCTTTAGTATATATAGGTTGCTTGGATTTCTTTTCCCTTTTATAATAATTTTACCTATATCAAGATCACGAACCACACATTCTTTTGAACTAAAAACAACTTTTGTTCCTTGATCACACATTTGACTTACACTTAACAGGTTATGCCTTAATCCATCTACATACATGACATCTTTAGCCTTTACCTTTTCTTTTAGAAACACTGACCCTTTTCCTTTAATTATAGCAGGAGTATCATTTCCAAATGTAACTTTCTTTTCCTTTTCTAGAGCATTATATGAAAGAAGTTTGCTTTTGTCACCTGTCATGTGTCTTGAGCACCCACTATCAATGTACCATTGATTTTCTTCACCTTCTGCAAATAATGCTATCCCACAATTTTCAACCGGTATTTCTTTCTCTTTCCATACTTTAGAGCTTGAGGGAACATGCTCTTTTGGCTGGACCTTGCTCCTGCATTCAAATTCTTCATGACCAAAGTTATTGCAATAAGTACATTCAACTTCGTTTTGAAGAGGAGAAAAGTTGTTATAGGTGTTCTTATTTGGTTCAATATTCATCCTTTTCTTTCTTGCTTCTCTTGTCATGATGGTTTTATATGCAACACATTGAACAACTTTATGACCAAAATTGTGACATGAGAAGCATTGTCCATTGAAGTAGAAATTTCTGTGATCATGAAATCTTCTATTAGAATTTACCTGTTGGTTGTAGCTTCTTTGAAAGATCTCCCTGTTAGTGTTCCTTGAATTGAGATGATCATGCTTTACCTGTAAAGATCCTTTGTTCCCTTGCTGAGTGGCTGAAGGTAGTGAACCAGCTGTGGCTGCTTTTAGAAAATTTGGTGCTGAAGTCTGGGAAGATTCCCCAGTATATCCAAGACCTGTTTTTATAAGAGGAGACCATTGTACCTTGATAATCTCATCTAAGGTTTCTGAACCTTTAGCAAATCTAAGATTGAGAGATTTCACTTTCTCATTATCTTTCCTTAGACTTACTACTTCACACTCCAATTCCTCAATGCGTTTTTCTCTTGCTTCACGCTGATTTTCAAGAGTCTCTATGATTATGTTCTTTTCTTCTATGCTTACCTTGAGTTGAGTGTTTTCTTCAAGAAAATTATTGTCTTCTAGAGTATCCACAAAAGTATCCTTTTCTTCTCTAGATTCTAGTTCACATTCTTTCATGATTGCCCATACTTTTGCACCAAGATTTTGTATATAAGCTTTTGTTTGTACCTTCCAAAATATCAGATTGTTTCCATTGAATAGAGGTGGCTTTACAGACAATACTCCTTCATGACTTCCCATTGCGATGGATCTCCTTCAAGCGATCAAGCTTCTCCAGAAGGACCAGCTTTGATACCAATTGTTGGGAAAAATACTGAGAGGGGGGGTGAATCAGTATTTACTGCATATTCAAAAATTATTTACTTTTTCATTCCTTAAAACCCATATGCTACTTTCCTTCAGTAAACTCGCGTATACACGCGGATACCCTTTATGAAACTCGCGTATACACAGAGATCTAAATATGTCATTAGTTCTTTGCTTAGATCATTCCATCATTCATTCACCAGATGTTCTATAAACAGTAAACATGTGCAGTAAGAACAGAATAAACCATCACACAAAGCATCACACATGAACACCAGGATTTTTAGGTGGAAACCCAAGTCGGGAGAAAACCACCACTGCAGTTGCTCAACCTTCAATATTTTATTATAGAGAAAACATCTATAACATATGTGGTCGGTGCACCTTACCAAAGACGCAGTACCCACCTCGCGCTCGCGTTTACGTCTCTCTTGGAAGGGAGCTCCAACCCCCTGACTCGTTTACCAGCCTCTCTTGGAAGGGAGCTACGACCCCCTGACTGAAGGCTACAACCCTCAGCACCTCTATGGACCACGTTTCATCAATTTTCACACTGGATCCAAAGCATCCTCAATAGAGCACAACCTGTAGGCCACGTTTCATCAGATTTTCAGACTGGACCCACTCCATATATTTAAGCTCAATCATACAATCAGACTGATACAGATAACTCAGAACTGTAGAATACAGATAGCAGTAACACAGCAGAACAGATCAGACATTTCTTACCACAGACTTCAGCAAACCCTAGTTTGCATACGCGCTTTCCTTTCACTGATGTCACGTATATACGCACTTCCGTTCACACAAACCAGTGTATACTTCTGTATATATTACAAATCCAATTTCATTGCGCATACACGCTTTTTCTTCAGCGAAGCCGCGTATATACGCGCTTCCTCTTCGGCATACTACCGTATGGTTCTTCAGACTTTTATGTTATTGCAATTCTTCACAACAGATACATCACTTCAGATTTTACCCTTTACCTCAGACAGATGTTCGCCTCATCACAGATCCAATCATCCCATAAACAGATCTAGCAAATACAAGTACATTTCGCATCTAGATCCCTTCTTCATTATCGTACCGTTATCGGTGACAAATATTTATTATTTAACCGTAACCCTTTCCATTCAGATATACTTCAGAGAGAAGTATTCATTCAAGCTCGTACATCTTGCACCCACACTCATGATTTGCACAATGAATTTCTTTCTCCTTATATAGGTTTACCCTTTTTCAATACCATGAGCCAAAACCACATTACTTCCGATGGTGTCTCCTGACTCCATTGGCTTGGGGATGCATCCTCATTACCCAATACAATGGGTCAATACCATGGTGGTTACCCCTGGTTTTGCACTTTTTGAGCGCTTTTGCCCATACGCGACTTGGAACGTTCTTTTCCGCGTGCATACGCGACTTCCCCTAGACAGATCCGCGTATGCCTTGAGACATACTCTTTTCATCATAGATCTAGCTCATCCTGAATTTCTTTCTTCATTCCCTTCTGTACTCACTGTAGAAACATCAGATTTAATTCATCAAGAACATATTCTATCAAGCACAACTTCATCAAGTAATTTGTCATCATCTTCATCAAGTGGGTTTCCATTCAAGGGCAACACTCAGCATCAGATTGCTAACAAACATCATTTCATATCAGATTTACATTGTTTACCAAGTCCATCAGATCAAGAATAACTTCATCAGGTGGTTTGCCATCAAGGACAACACATGTCAACAGTCTCATGTCTTCATCTTCATTCAGTGGGTTGCCATCAAGGACAACACTCTGCATCATATTGCCAACACATGGAGCCTACATCTTGTGTTCTTCATTTTATATGGTTTCGTAATTGTTTGATGAAAAAAACTTAATAAAAAGAAGAAGAATATTAAAATTATCACAAGAAATTACTAAAGTAAAGAGAAATCATCCTAATTATCTTCCATATCAATTTATCAACACCCACAACACCATTGATTTTTATTTTCCCTTCTTGCAGTTGACATCATCCATTGGAAAGTTTATCTACTTTTACATTATGAGTTCGAAGAAAATGAAAGTATTCTCTCTTTGGGATATTTTCCAAGAGTCTTATGGTCCTATTCAATAATTTCCCTAGGTGATTTTCTCTGGGTGAAGTAATTTTGAATACATGTTGTATGATGACGAGGTAGTTTCCCAGGATTATGATGTTGGATACTTAAAGGAATCTAGCTAAAATTAGGTCTTGAAGTAAACCATGTAACTCTTCTTGGTTGTTTTTCATTAATCCTAGACCTCATGTGTACATATTTTCCAAGTTTCCTTTGAGGCTATACAAGGCCCTGCCCACTCCTACCACCCCTGGATTATTCTTTGAAGATCCATCAAAATGAAGAATCAAACTAATTTTTTGTTTCTTTCCAGTACTGTAAGCCATGGTCTGTCAATATTAGTTTCCATCCTATATTAGTGTAATGATATATTCTTATGCCATTTATTTCCTTGTCCTCAAGCTTTTCCAACCATTGGTGTTTCATAAGGTCCAAATTTGGATCGAGCGGGCCTAGTTTTTGTCAACCAAATTTAGCACACATGGTCAAATATTTCATGGTGGTCGACCGAGAAGATTGTTGTTGATTTTTAAAGATAACATGGCTCTGAAATAACCAAATATTCCAACAAATGAATTTTGGTAAAGCTTCAAACCATTTGAATTCGGGTTTGGCAGAGACTTTCCAATTGTAGTTTTTAGGTCATGAAGAGAGAAAACCCAAGATCTCATTTGGCCATCGAATTTGGCTCCACACAGGGTTGATGGCATACATATTATAATAAGGACATTGTAAAAATAAATGGGGAATTGATTCCTCCTGTTGTGTAGAAATTCCTTGTAGATTCAAAATTGCTTATGTATTTACTAAAACAAAAGACTTGAACCTACTCTACTCATCAACGGAAAGCAATTAATCGATTGAGAAAGCACAACATAAAAATGGGACAATATTCAACACACATGCTCATAATTTAATATATGGGAAAGAAACTGCTCAAAACCCCTTCCTATATGTATTGCATTAATAAGAAAATAGAGAAGAAATACAATGCTTGCTGAAGCCTGAGCAACCTCTACATAAGTATAATCTATCTCACTGCCTCATAAGATGACTCTGGCCAACACTTAGCCAATTTCATGCCTTCCCAAGCTCCTATTTCCTTGTGTTTTTAAATAAGGAATTAGCCCCTATTAATTAGGTAAATTGCTCATTCGGAATGCGCAATTCCTATAGGTCCTTCTATGACTGCATGCGCCACCTATACAACTTTGGAAATTCTACAACTGATAGTACACTTCCCTTGAACATAATTCTCAACTGGGTAACTCAAGTTTTTTTCATGCATCAGTTATCCTTGGCTGAATGATGAGTTAACTGGTTGATCATTGAAGTACACACCCCACTACTGAACCCTCCACTGGTTCTCAATTAGTTAGAACTTGTTTAACTCATAATCACTCGAATTAACTGAAATATATTGCTAGAAACTAGCAATCAATCATACTAAACATAACTCAAGTGTCTCCAACTCGAATTAACTGAGTTAACTGAGTGAAAAGAGCCATTTCACCTTAGTTAACTACCTCCAAGTATTTTACTGATATTCAAATTCAAATTTTAATCTAGTTTGACCAAGGCAAAGTCAAAACTAGATTTTCTTGCTACATTTTCAACATGTTGTGTGTAGAGAGGCAATATTGAGGGTCCTTGGATACCACGTTTAAAAATATTGTTAAATGTTAGGATCTTCCTATGAGCTAATAACCAATTTGAATTTTTTATTTGCATTTGTATGCCATATTTTACTCCATATCACAGATTTTGGGGGTAAGGGATTGGAGAGAAGAAGCTCCTCATATCCATCTTTGGTTGTGTATGTATATTTATTCCATTAGAGCCTATCTTCATCTTGTTTATGTCAAGGAGTGAAACCTATTAATTTAAATTTTATGATATTAGACTAGTACGATAAATGCTTAGGGATGTCGTTGCACTTCCATCTCGACCAATGGCCCTCTGAATCCCAGACGGAAATATTAGCTAGATAGATTATATTTTACGTAGAAAAATATTTTCACAAGGGAAGAAGTTCGTGCACATTTTCCAAAGGGTGCTTGTCGATTATTGGATCTATCCATAATTTTATTTTTACACCATTCCTAGGTATCCAAAAGAGGCATTTTCTAATGATCAAGCCCGTTGTCGAGAGGAGCTTCCATAATGTTGATCCTTTTCAGTTGGGTAGAGTTTGATTAATACTTATTTCTCTCTCAGGAAGGAGGTATTTTTCTCTAAGAACCTCTTCCAACCATTCCTCCTTGTATATCACAAATATCCAATCAAATTTTCCCCAATGGCTTTGTTCATGAGCATATGATCTTTGATACCTATGCCACCATGAGATTGGGGGCTCTGAATGTTTCCCATTCAATTAAATGAAACTCTTTGGTACTTTATTTACCACCTTCCCATAGAAAATTTTGTATTTCCTTGCCTATTTTATTCAGAGTACTTAGTGGAGATAGTAGAGCAGAGAACTGGAAGAGAGGGAGAGCTAAGAGAACTTCCTTGATTAAGACAATGCGACTTTCTAGATTTAGCCATTTTGCACCCCATGAATGAAGTTTGTTCTTGATTTTTGAAATGATACATAACCAGGCTTGAAAAGAGTGAGTTGTTAGGGAAATGGGAATTCCCAAGTATGTAAATTCTTTCCAAGTGCTACTATCCAAAAGCTAGGAATTCCACTGTTTTGACTTAGCTTAGTTGCCAAAATATTCCAAGAAGATATTTGAGATTTATTTGAGTTTTTTTTTCCTCTAGATTCCAAGAGGAAGGTATTTATCATTGCCTTAAATTTTTTAGCAATTATCACTAAGGTTCCTCCTAATAGGAGTGTGTCATCAACGAACAATGAATGATTAATACTACAAATGCCATGAACACACACGCACACACACACACACACACATTAAATAAAGTCAGTTATGATATATTCATTCAAAAAAGGAAGGGAGATAAACTCTAAGTTACAAAATATTTGAACAGATTAGAAAGGAAGATGGAGCAAAATTCCTTGATCTGTTGATTCCTAGTTTTGTAGGAAGCTGGAAAATTCCCAATTTTCCTACTACACTTGGTTTATAAGTTCTAACATATTGTTGAAGTAAAAGGGTACATTTTTCTATTCATTATTAACTAAGAAGTGATTCAAAACAAATATAGGAAATGAATTTTGATTGAGAGAGAACAAATTCTGATGAGTTCTAAGACAGAGACAAGAGTTGTCTCTTCCTTTCATTCTTTGTTGATTGGCTTTTTATCCTTCTAGTGGAACCCACTACATTGATAATTTAAATTTGAGTTCTCCCCACAAATATTTCCCACCACATCTTGTAGATACTGAAGAGCATTCTCTATATGAGTGCATCGCTCATTGAGTTTGTCAATGGATTTCTTGTGGTTTGCACATCGATGGTAAAGAAACCCAAGTTAAGATGAAAATTGATCCTTCCATTGGTTATGGAAAAACCCAATCTATTCCAACTCATCTCTAATAGTGTTATAGTGGGGAAAACATTGGATCAGATCCATTGAATAAGGATCAGTGACTGAAAAAACTCATAACTATGGACAGTAGAATGAGGAGAGAAGGTGTTGTAGGGAAGCGAGAAGAAGAGAAGGGAAGGCCCGCTACAGGGGAGCGAAGAGATGAGGATGGAAGTCCCACTACAGGGAGGAGGAATGGGAAATGAAAGGAAACTCTATGCTTCGAAGGGATGAGGCACAAAGGGTAGCGCGATGCAAGGAGAGAAAAATAGGGAATATAAAGAGGGATGAGGGCTGATAAGGAACCTATGAGATTTTCGGCCTGCATAAAAGACGAGGGATGTGAAAATGAAGAGGGTCTCTTATTAAATTTGGAGATGGATCTTTGTCTGAGAGATATTTCGTGGAGATTTCGACAAAGACAAGCCTTGGGAATGAGGGGATTGATTTTAGATTTTTCCGTGGTCCAATTGTGCATATGAAAAGATGAGATATTATTGAATGAATTTTAGAAAGATCTCCTGATTAATTTTTACCTCTCCTTGGGGTCTGGTACAAGATTTATTTGCAATATCATCAACTCTACTATTGTTTTCTTTGAGAACATGATAGTATGATATATCTCCAAGATTTTTCATATAATGTTGTATTATGGAAACAATTTGGGACAGGTCAACATTCTTGGGGTTCGTTTTCTTGACCATCTGTTGGATAAGAATAATTGAGTCACTAATTAATAAAATTGGATTCATATAATTTCCATTGCAAAGAATCTGAGCTCCTAATAAAAAAACATATGCCCCAGCCCTATTATTTGACTGAATACCAAAACCCCACTCAAATGTGACAAAATTTGATCCAAAAAGATCAATTATGATACCTCCAGCTCCAGCAAGACCGAGATTTGATTTGGAGGCACCATCAAAGAAGCGATAGGGCCTCTTGAGAGCTTTTAAACAAATTGAGAAATCCTACTCTTTCAACTGAACCTTCAATTTGTTAGACCTAAGGGGAGTTCTCCTGGGAATACAAACCAAGCTTGGAGGACGGTTCAAAACAAGATTGAGCCAAATTTTTTCTTCCTCTTAAAGGAGCTTATCATCCATTTTTTTTTATCCCTTTTGATAGGATGGATTCCATTGAAAGGCACTAGGTTTTGGCCAAGAATTTTCGAACTTAAGGCTTTCTATTTTGGAAGATGTACTTGTTTCTTGCTAACCAGATCTGCCAGCTTAAGAAAGATGGAAGGTAGATCTAGAATCGCTTGAGCATGTTCTTATTTTTAAAGGGATTAGGGTAGCTGGAATTCCAATTAGAAAAAAATCTAGTTAAGCTAAGATGAGAGTGAACAAGGACTTGAAGAGGGTTGACTAGGGTTTTCCAATATTTAATAGAGAATTCACAAGTGATAAATAAGTGATGAATTGATTCCTCTGCTTTAGAGCATATGAGGCATATGTAGGAACCATGAATACCTCTTTTTTAAAGATTAGCTGTTGTAAGAATCCCCCCCCTTGAGAATGGTCCATATAAATTTTTTTATTTTGGGGAGGCTCTCGGTTTTCCGTACTAACTTCTAGAGAGGCCAAACAGGTTGTTGATGATCTTTCTGTAGTTTCACGACCTATTGGATTCCATTTAAATTTATCTTGATGTTTGAAGCTAATAGGGTGCACTCCCTTAAAATGGTGTAGTAGCAGATTCCATTGTTGAAGAAGCTTGAGGGGGAATGCCGATGGATTCATCCATCCCATGAATTTTCATGTTGGATCCGAGAGGAAATTTGATCAATAGTTAAGATGCCTTTTATTTTCATCCAAGTCTTGAGAGAGATATTGCATTGAAGTTCAGAGAGAGAGGGGTTTCCCATGATGCTATCAGTTTAAATATTTATGCCATGCCCTCCCCCCAGGGATTCTGTAGGTATTATATTTGATTAAAGGAAGAGTTTTTTGAAAATTTTCCATATTTGGGAGCAACGTCTTGAAGGTAACTTGAAGAGAGAAGATGGTGCCGAGAAGAGTTGATATATTTGTGCTCAAGCACTTGTTTCCACCAAGAGGTTTCACCAAAGAAAAGCGTCCATATGATTTTTCCTCCGAGAGAAATATTCATCATTCCGAGGAGCCCGATAGAAGTTCCTCCATTCTTATAGGGTGTTGTAACTTGTTTCCAACCGACTGGAATAAATTTCTTTGTCTCTTTTTTGCCACCCTGCCATAGAAAGTTTCTTATAATTAATTCAATTTTATTTTGGATCCCAACTGGAGCTTGAATATTTTGAATTGATATAATGGGAGGGAGGAGAGGATTGATTTAATCAAGGTTATTCTCCCAGCCAAATTGAGCCATTGCATTCCCCCAATTATGCATTTTATTCTTTATTTTTTATACTGTGGTATACCAAAACTCAACCTTCATGACGTCTTTTGAGATTGGTAAGCCTAAATTCTTGAAATGAGACTAGTTTGATTTGAAGGGGATACCAAAAATTTGGGAGATCCACTGAAGGGTTCTAATTGGGAAATTCCATCCAAATATACCACTCTTTGCGTTATTTAGAAGACCTCCTTAGGCCTCCAAAAATTGATCCAAAATGACTGTAAATCTTCTGGAAACAGTACAAGAGGCTCCACCCATGAACAAGGTATCATAAACAAATTGAGAATGATTCATTCTCTTAAATATTCTAATGAATTGGATCCCAGTGATAAGACCACTCTGCTTGCTGTGTTCTATCTTCATGCTTATAGATTTAGCCATTATAATTTAGAGAAAGGGATAAATAGGGAAACCTTTCCTGAGGCCTTTGGAACTTTCAAAATTTTTCGTGGTCTTCCATTAATTAAGGGGGCTATCCAAGTCCCTTGGATACAAGATTTTATAAGATCAATGAAGTCTAAGGCAAAACTAAATTTTTAGAGGAAAAATATGATGAATGAATGGTTAAATCTATCAAAGGCGTTGGCCATGTCAACCTTCAAGACGAAACCTTGCTCATTTTTGGATAGACTAGAGTGGATAGCTTCTTGGACCAACATGATATTATCAACTATTTATCTATTTGGAACAAAACCACCTTGATTTTTAGAAATCAAGAGAGGGAGGAGGAGTTTGAGTCTATTTGCTAAAATCTTAGTTATCTTCTCTTAATATGAATTGCACAAGGATATATGTCTAAATTAATGAAAATAGGTAGGCCTAGTTTCTTTAGGAATAAGGGCCAAGAAAGTAGAGTTGGTATTGCCTCCGATTTTATGTTTTCAGTGAACACAATGAATCATATTTAGGAGATATATTTTAATGACTTCATAGAACAAACAATAAAAAGAAATAGAGAAACCCCGGATGCGGGTGATTAGACGTGCAAATCTGGAAGGCGACATGGCTCCTCCGTAGATGCGCAGCTGGCCTCACCTTGAGGCTACACCAACCTCCAGCATGAGAGCCATAAATTCACCTTGTTGGGTTCCAGCCTCATTCATTCCATGGCAATTAATTCATTAAATTTGGTGTACTACGCATTCATTCTTGCCTCGAATGCCTCATAGCATTATCTGTCCTTTTATGGGAAATGTAGCCGACTCATTCCTGCATTCGATCTGCGACTCCCTCCGTTTTTCTCTCCGGCTTGCTCTGTAAGCTCGTGCATTCAATTTTTCCTGCCCTAGTTGTGCTTCCGCCCTTCACGCTGTTGTTCCTTCACCCACTTCTCATCCACCTCCCTCTACACATTCATTCCCTCCTCTGCATCCCCAACATTCCATCGAAGCAATGCCTCGTCACCACCGCCTGTGCTGCCGTAGGGGAGGAGGCATAGGTTCTCCCTCCTGCCCTCCAATTCCAGCCATGTCGGAGTGAAAAGTGGCCTTTTAGGTGGCTATTGACCTGAAAAATGGGTTGGATAACTTGTTATGCTTTTCAAGAACCTCCCACTCAGTTAAATAAATAAAATATCTAGCTTATACTTGACTTGTGCGGAATTTTATACTTGAAACAGGTGTATGTTTTTTAATTGTTTAAGTAATTTAGGACCATTTGTTATTTATGATATTAAACATTTGAAATAACCATATAATGCAGCAAATAAGCATCAATACATAACAACAAATTTAATATAGGAGTTCGCCCGAATATCGTGGGCTACATCTCCTTGAGCCTTTGTCAACTGACTTGGCTCTTTGGGATTATGATGAAAATATTCTTTTAAAAGTTAAAAAATCAACTCCAATGATTATTTTAACTAAACCAATGGGTTTAGAACATCATCATACCCCTGTTATGGTTGTCATCACTCTGAAGATAGAACTAGGTTCCCTTAGACTTGACTCCTTCTGTCGGTGCCCTTAAGCTTCCCTGAGCTTCGAAGTGGAAGTAACTCTGTCAAAATCCCTTTTCTATCCTTGAAACCTCACCTAATGTCTCTAGCACACATCATATATCCAAAATAGGTTGATCATTTGCTCAAAATGAGCACTGAATCCCCAATCTAGGCCTCCATCCACTGATGGCCCTAGGCTACCCAAAACTTCCCTGTGGCTCTTAGACCTTCAAAAGTATTCAAATTGCTATGAAAATAATTTCATTGGATTCAAAATTTCCAAAATATTCAAAATAGACTATTCACTTGCATAAATTGGCCTCCGGCTGCTCCGGTTTTGCCTCCAACACCTGGTGGCACCCTTGGCTCTCGGGTCACTAAAAACTTCTCTGAAGTATCTAGACTTTTAGAAGTCCTAAAAAGTTTCTAAAAACTCCATAAATGGATTTAGAAGTATCAAAATAGTCGAAATAGACTATTGGTTTGTGGAGAATGGTTACTGGTTTCCCTGGATGGGCCACATTCTCCTGTTGGCACTGGATGGCCCTAGTGGTCCCTGGAAATTATCTGAAGCAACTCGGCCTTCAAAAGTCCTCTCAAAGCTCTTAAAACCACACCATTAGTTCTAGAATTTATGAAACATCCAAAATTGACTATTGGATTCTTGAATAAGGCTTCTAGATGCACTGGCTAGGCCTCAAATTGCTGCTGGTCCATGGTGGCCCTAATGGACCCTTGAACTTATATGAAGCAAAATCCTTCTCAAAATTCCTCTGATGGCTCTGAAACCCTCACTAATGAGTCTGGAATTCCTGAGATAGTCGAAATTGACTATTCACACTCTCAGAATGGACGAATCTAGCTCCAGATAGAGCCTAAACTGATTTTGCCCAGTTTCACTTAAAAATCCTCCACTGAAAATGGAGAACTGCACTTATTTGCAGTTAAAATTGGAAAATCTCAAAATTTGGGGCATACTCCAAACTGACTGCTGGTTTAACTGCAACATTTAATTTCTAACCGTCACATGTGACAACTCCGAATTTTGCTGACGGTTGCAGAGGTTTCGTGGTTAAGTGAAGTGGTTAACATAAATAGCACCGGTGGATCGTCACCATGTGAAACATTTTAATTGTAAACGCCAGCGGTTAGGGCTAAGCCATTGGTTCAGGGTCATGGGCTGGTGGCCATGTGAGGAGGGGCTGGCCCCTCCGAACTTCCAAACAAGAAAATGTTAAACCTTAAATATATGCGGTGTTCTTATATGGTTAAGAACTTCGTTGTGGTGTGATGGCACACGGGCGGGCTAGTCGGGCTATGGTCTCACATTCGATCCTCGGAGTCACAACCAAATTTTGCACCACGAAAGTTTGGCCACGTGGCAGCCTCCGGGCCTGCCACGTGGCGACCTCTAATTGGCCGAACCAAAAACACGTACAACCCATTGTGCATTAACATGCTGACACTTGTCGACATCCAGTTGGACCAGAATATTCTCTTTTTTTGACTTTTCAAAACCTAGTCAAAATTGGTCAAAAGCCAGAAATTGTAGTTTACTGGACTTTTCAAAACACAATAACTTCTTCATATGGTGTCGGTTTTCCAAACCGTTCACGGCGCCAGAATCTGGAAGACGAGATCTATCCGGTCTCTCAGGTTCGACACACTTCCAAACAATTTGAAATTTGAGCTATCAGTTAGGTCCTTGATCCAAATATGATCACACCTCCCCATTGGGAATCTTTTAGACCCCAAAAGACTGATTACATAATCTGTTCAGGAGATGAGAGTACAACACCCTCAATTTTAAGCCTCCATACACTTTCCCTTGTATGGCTTAGTGCCTTTGAACCACAACTTGAAGGTAGTAAACACATCCCTTCCTAAATGCTCTTGTCCTCCTGTCAAGAATTGTCTTCATTGAAATTACCTAGAAATTTCTGGCGAGAAATTTATAGAAGGTAGCTGAACATCATGTCCTTGATCATCGATCCAAGGTGGCTCAAACAAACATAAGTTTCCAACATAAAACATGTATACATGACTAAAATTTGCATATGTACAAATGAATGTATGTCTCACTGAGTTAAGAAGTCAAACCAGTTCTTACCAAGCCACTTCCACGACAACTTTTGTTGCTGAAAATCTTCTTCATGTGAAACATTTGTTCTCACATCAATGATGGAATCTTTGGATACACTTTCGCCAGTCTTTCTATCCTCTTGCCTCATGTGCTTGGGATGATTAGTTGGATGCAGTGTCCAACATTGGGAAACAACGTGTCCCTTCTTTTGGCAATGTGTGCAAGTATTTTGCACCTTCTTTGCAAGTTGCCTTCGCTTCAACTGTTTCCAGTATGCCTTCATCCTCTTCCAACATTTTGAAACAACATGGTTACACAGACCACACTATGCACAACAACTCTTTCTTCCATTCAAGCATGCAGATTTGTCCTGCTTATAAGAAACAAAATCAACTTGACTATGGGAAGAATTATACCTCAAATGTTGTTTTGCATGTCCATCTTTTTTACCTTCTTGAGGAGATGAACTTGTAGAGGTTCAAGCTTTCCTTTGAAGACCAACATCAATGTTCATGTCTTGAAAGCTATCCAAACTGTCATGCTCACCATAAGTTGCATGTCCACACACATCTTACTGCAACGTAGGCTTCAAACAATGAGAATCAACTTGAAAACAAACTTGACATGTTTGTGGTTTAGAACTTGGAACAAAAGTTCTTTTTGAAATTGTCTCACATGTCTTCATGGTTTTGGAGTTTTCGCCATAAGATTGAACATAACCAAGAAAAAACTTCTTAGGTCTTTCCTCAACCAAAATAGGATCAATCATGCCTTGTGCATGTTTGCCTAAACCCTTGACTTCATAGCCCATTTTAAACATCAACTTGGACCCTATACCTCTGGTGTGCTTTTCAAATGAACCAACACATCTATTTGAAGAGGAAATTGAAGACAAATTAGAGTGAATTACCTCTGCTTCATGCATGTTCTTGGTTAAGCCCTCTTGGGCTTGATGGAGCTGTATCTCCATCTCATGCATTCTTAGAATAAGTCATTCTTTCTCTTGCTTCATAGCAACCATTTGCTCACGAATTCTAGTGCTTTCCCTTCTATCTTCAAACACAATTTTCACTCTATCCTTCAGGATGTAGAAGTCTCGCTTCATGTCCTCATCGAAGAATATTGTGAAGGAAGAGGATTTTGAAACCACACTTGAAGAAGTTGTCATATTATGAAAATGAACTAAAGAACTTCAAAAAAATTCACAAAGCTTTCAAAACAATTGACAAAGCTTTTGAACAAAATGGCTGTAGAGTCAAGCTCTTCTTCAAGCAGCATTTTGCAAACAAACCTCTTGTGCTTCAAGGGTTGTCTTGAGGACCTTTGGGTAAGGAAGATGCCTTCAGCCCTTCTTCCTTCTTGTCCTCTTCTGGACTTAGCTATCAATAGCTTTCCCTTCACCTCTAGCAAACTCAAACTTGCAAGGAACAATCAATTTGCAAACAGTAAAATTCTTTACACTGTTTAAATACCTTTCAATTCAAATAAGCAACCTAGTGCTTTGTCAAGCAAGAAAAATAGTGACTCGTAAAGCAAGAAAACTAGTGACTCGTAAAGCAAGAAAACTAGTGATCTGATGCCAACCTGACCTGAAAATGGGTTGGATAACTTGTTATGCTTTTCAAGAACCTCCCACTCAGTTAAACAAATAAAAGATCTAGCTTGTACTTGACTTGTGCGAAATTTTATACATGAAATAGGTGTATGTTTTATAACTGTTTAAGTGCTTTAATACCATTTGTTTTTGCTGATATTAAATATGTGCAATAACCGTATAATGCAGCAAATAATCATCAACACATAACAACGAATTTAATATAGGAGTTCACCCGAATATCGTGGGATACGTCTCCTTGAGCCTTTGTCAAATGACTTGGCTCTTTGGGATTATGATGAAATTATTCCTTTACAAGTTACAAAATCAAATCAAATGGTTATCTGAACTGAAAAAATGGGTTTAGAACATCATCATACCCCTGTTATGGTTGTCATCACTCTGAAGAGAGAACTAGGTTCCCTTAGGCTTGACTCCTTATGTCGGTGCCCTTAAGATTCCCTGAGCTTAGAAGTGGCACTAACTCCCTCATAATCCATTTTCTATCCCTGAAACCTCACCTAATATCTCCAACACACATCATACATCCAAAATAGGCTATCATTTGCTCAAAATGAGCACTGAATCCCCAATCTAGGCCTCCATCCACTGATGGCCATGGGCTGCCCAAAACTTCCCTGTGGCTCTTCAACCTTCAGATGTCTTCAAATGGCTCTGAAAATCATTCATTGGATTCAAAATTTCCAAAATAGTCAGAATAGACTATTCACTTGCAAAAATTGGCCTCCGGTTGCTCTGGTTTCGCCTCCAACACCTGGTGGCACCCTTGGCTCTGGGGTCATTGAAAACTTATCTTAAGTATCTCGACTTTCAGAAGTCCTCAAAAGTTTCTTAAACTCCATAAATTGATTCAGAAGTATCAAAATAGTCAAAATAGACTATTGGTTTGTGGAGAATGGTTACTGGTTGCCCTGGATAGGCCACATTCTTTTGATGGCATTGGATGGCCCTTGTGGGCCCTAGAACTTCTTTGAAGAAATTCGGCCTTCAAAATTCCTCTACAGGCTCTACAAACCACACCATTAGTTCCATAATGTCCGAAACTTCCAAAATTGACTATTGGATTCTTGAATAAGGCCTCTACCTGCATTGGCTAGGCCTCAAACTGTTGCTAGCCCATGGTGGCCCTGGTGGCCCCTTGACTTATTTGAAGAAAAAACCTGCTCAAAAGTACTCTGATGGCTCTGCAACCCTCAACAATGAGTCTGGAATGTCTTAGATAGTTTAAATTGACTATTCACACTCTCAGAATGGACAAATCTAGCTCCAGATAGAGCCTAAACTGAATTTTCCCAGTTTCACCTAAAAATCCTCCACTAAAAATGGAGAACTACACTTATCTGTAGTTAAAATTGGGAAAATCTCCAAATTTGGGGTGCGCTCCAAACCGATCGCCGGTTTAACCACAACATTTAATTTCTAAGCGTCGCATGTGACAACTCTGAATTTTGCCTACGGTTGCGGAGGTTTCATGGTTAAGTCAAGTGGTTAATGTAAATGGTGCTGGTGGACCGTCACCATGTGACACGTTTTAACTGTAAATGTCGGCGGTTAGGGCTAAGCCCTTGGGTCAGGGTCATGGGTCGGCGGTCATGTGGGGAGGGGCTGGCCCCTCCGAACCTCCAAACATGAAAATGTTAAACCTTTAATATATGCTGTGTTCTTATATGGTTAAGAACTTCGTTGTGGCGTGATGCCACGCAGGTGGGCTAGCTGGGCTATGGTCTTGCGTTCGATCCTCCGGAGTCCCATCAAAATTTTTCACCACGAATTCTGGGCCACGTGGCAGCCTCTAATTGGCCGAACCAAAAACACGTATAACCCATTGTCCATTAACACGTTGACACTTGTCGACATCTGGTTGGCCTAGAAGGAATATTCTGTGGAATATTCTTTTTTTTTTTTTTACTTTTCAAAACCCAGTCAAACTTGGTCAAAAGCTAGAAATTGCAGTTTACTAGAATTTTCAAAACGCGATAACTTCTTCATACGGTGTCAGTTTTTTGAACCGTTCATGGTGCTGGAATTAGGAAGACGAGATCTATCCGGTCGCTCAGGTTCAACACACTTCCAAACACTTTGAAATTTGATCTATCACTTAGGTCCTTGATCTAAATCTGATCAGTTATGGACGCGCTAGAGGTCTCTGAACCCCAAATTCTCTTAGCCCATCTCTCAATTTGTATTCCAGAGAATTAGCAAAGCCATTTGAGCTCTGGTTCTAGGAAGCGACCGTGAAAATCCACTCTCTCTTGTTCATCCTCCCCGCTACCTTGGAAAATGGTGGCTCTTCCAGTCAAAAGCATGGAGGAAAATTTTGAAAGTGGGGGTAGCAGCTCTGCTGAAGGAGCCTGGAAAATTGACAATGAAGAGGAAATAAGTGCTCGCTACACCTCCACTCTAGAGTTGGATCCCAAAATCTCCAAAAAGGAGGATGCCCTCTCTGATTACGGGTGATACATTATGGAAGTATGCAACACCATGATGCAAAGGACCAGTAACTGTAGAGCCACGACTCTCCTTTTTCCAGTATTTTCATGCCTCTCTATTGTTTCTATTTTTATTTTTCTTCTGCAGAAAAAAAATTATTTTTTTTGATACTCTGTTAATAGCTGGTTTCCCCATGAAGGGCAGCTCTTTCCATGACTTGTTGAATTCTTTATGGGTTGGTTTCCCCCCAAGGGGCATCCCCATTTTTGAATTTCTGAATTGTCTCTTTCCAACAGGGGTTGGCTAATTCAACAACCCCTGTCACGAAGCTTGAATGTACTATTTTTTGTACCATATAATATAAATTAGCCTTATATACAAAAAAAAAAGCAATAGAGAAACCATATGGTCCTAGAGCTTTATCAGGGTGAAGGTTTCATATTGCATTTTGGAGTTCCTATTCTTCTACAAGCTTAGTTAAAGCAACATTAGCCTCATCCGAGACTAGATTTGAAATATGTCTTATGAAGTATTCATAATTAGTGTTCTCTTCTTCAGAAACTAACAATATTTTAAAGTGATGATGAACTTCTTCTTTAACTTCTTCCTGCCCTTTAATTTCAAAATTACTTTCTCCCATAATTATATTAATGCGATTCTTTACACTTCACATTTTGGTAAGGTTATGAAAGAAAGAAATATTCTTGTCACCAACATAAATCCATAATATTTTATTCTCTAGGTTTCCTCCTCTCTTCTATTGGTCTTGTAGATTTCCCAATAGATCTCTTTTTATTTCAACTACATTTATTTTGTAACCTCTATAACTTCCATACTTGCCTGGACTTGATCTACCTCTAATTGAAGCTCTAGTTTCTTTTTTTTTGTCTCTCGGTAGTGGGATCTGGCACACTATTTTAGTTCGATCATGAATTTATATACTTTATTTTAAGAGATGTAGCTTGGAGATCCATTGATGCTTAGTTTCCATGTTGAAATCACCAACTTCCTAACCTCTTTGATGGTAGACCAAAAAGGATTTTATTAGAAATGGAGAGAACCTAAGTTTTCATTTTCACCAAATATAAGAGAGATGGGATTATGATCAGAAGTTGCAGAATAAATAATTTTTTAAATCATTGTTTCAGAGCCAAAAAATGAGGTTGACATGAATTAAAGACCTGTCCAGTCTTTCTTTTATATTACCTGGATCTATTCTTCTATTGCTCCAGGTAATTTTTCCATTCTTAGGGACGATATCCATTAGATTTTGGGCTTCTATTATGCTCTCAAGCTTGTCTCAATATGGATCTAGTTGGAAGCTGCCTCCATGCTCTTCTTCTGCATTCAAAATTAAGTTGAGATCACCTCAAATTATTACATTTCTATTAACTTCTGAATCTAACTGATCAGCTGAGGATTTCCAGCATTGATCCTTATCTATGAAATAAGATGGGGCATAGAGGTTGAAAGTGATGATTTGATTTCTAGGGATTAATTATGTTTTGATCTAGTGCTTCTCCTTAATTGAACAAATTAGTTCCCAGGAAGAGTGTTTCCACATTGTGCAAATACCTTGAGAAGGTCCTCTTGTATTTATTGCTTTTCCTTCGAAGTGCTTTATTTTTTTGATTATCTAATTCATTTCTTGTTCTGTTGACTTGGTCTCCTGAAGTAGAGGAATATCAGAGCATTCCGTTCTCATAATATCTATTGCGGCATTTACTTTTGAGGGGTGCCCAAGGCCTCTACAGTTCCAGGAGACCAGATTCATTATTTACATGAGATGGAGTTGAGGATAATTTTCCTCTCATTGGTTGTTTTAACTTTTCCTTGTATCCTGCAACTTTTTCATTGTAGGTGTCCATTGGTTGTTGAGTTCACATGGCCATGTATTTTGGCGCTACTTCATCTCGTAATTCCTTGTTTGATTTCCTTCCATATTTTTTGTGGTTCTTAGGATGAAAAATATTTTCTTTGAATTGGTTTCTAGTGATAATCCTTTCAAAAGAGTGAATCATAGGAATTTAAGGGGGACAAGGAGAGGCTAGAAGAGGGGGAGGGGGAGGGGGGAGAGAGGGAGCAGGAGGAGAGGAAGGGGGAGAGACAATGGAGGGATTAGGGATGAGAGGATCTACAACATCACATGTAGAGAGAAAGTAAATATGAGAGGCCAAGGAGGCAAAAGGATTAGAGTATGAAGGCTGGGAAAGCGAAGAGGACGGAGGGGAGCAAGCTGGGGAGGGGGATCAGAAGGGTTTGGGATGGAATAATTTGTAGGTTTTTTTTCAATATTTTTTGCGTTTGACATTTTCCCATTTATATTCTTGTGTTTTAGTTGTTTCTTTTACTTCTCGCTTTGGAAATATATTTATAAATTAACCATATTCATGACATACCTTTCATTTTAAGGGAAGTTGCTCGTAATCTAGTTGTTGAATGTGAGCCCTGTTTTCAACCTTGATCTTCACAGCCTCTGGTAGTCTTTTTCCCAGGTTGAATTCCACACAGATTCAAGCACAAGCATGCATGTTTTCTTTTGGCTCACTTTTATCGATATATTTTCCAAAATAATTGCCAATAGATTTTACAAAATAATATTCCCAAGAGTGAAGGGGAAGATGAGGAAGATGAACCCAAATCGGAATTGCATTAGGGACATCAAGTTTAGGATCAAAATCAGGAGTCCATCTATTCAAATATAGTCCTCTTCTGTCCATGAAATAAGGTCCATTTTTGAAGATAAGATCTCGATCTTCCCTTGATTCAAAGTAGAAAGTGAAATATTCCCTTCCAAAATAATGAATAAAGATTTGGCCTTGGGTTTGGGCAACCCAATTCCTTTCCACCCATTTCTAAACCATCTTTGGAAAAGGCTAGAGGCTAGTGGACTGTCCAACTAGACCTTTCTCATCCAAAGAAAGAGTTTCTCTACGAGGCATAGAGGGAGGCAAATAGATTTTTGGAATATCTTCCATCCTTTTGATGAACTAGGATACGAAGGGACGCTCACGGGGAGCTGTAAGGGAGGAAACAAGGCTAGATAAATCCATAGCAACGACATCAGAAGGGGTCACATGAGCAAGGTGAGCCCCCTTTGGATTAGATTCTAGAGGGGCCATAAGGGGAGGGAGTAGAGGGATAGTTGAGGTCGCAGCCTCTCAGGGGGAGGGCGTAACATGGGAGAGAAAAAAAATAAAATATTAAATAACTAACTCTAAACATATCTTATTCTTTGTATCCTTCTTGAATTTCTTTCATATTCCAATTTTCGTAGCCGAGAGTGCTTTCCATTAAAATGTAAAGAAAAGGGATAAAGGACATCCTTATCATAATACCCTTGACGCTTTAAAGAAACTAGCTACCTAGCTACTATTCAGTTGACTAACGGGGTAATCCATGAAGGTTCAATGGATAGTTCCACACATTTTATAAATTTCTCAGGCAAATCTAAATTTGGCCATTTCTTTTCGATGAAAGGAGCATTTGACTCTATCAAATGCATTTTCCATATCTAGCTTTATTATAATTCATTTGTCTCCCTTGCTTTTGATTGGAATCAATTACTTCTTAGAATAAAGCTATATTGTATAGTATTTACCTTTGGGGGACAAATTCCCCTTGTTTTTCCGCGCAGTGAGAGTTTGGAGAAATCTTGTAGAGTCTTTTCACCAATATTTTTTGAGGTGATCTTGTAAAAAAATGTTGGAAGGAGAGATAGGCCGAAATAACGCAAAGGATGAGGGATTATATTCCTTTGGGATAAAAGAAAGGAAGTAAGAGTTCACACCCCCTCCCATATAATTCCTCTTTAAATATTACCCCACCAATCTACAAAGTCATATTTGATTAAATCCCAAAAGAGTTGATAAAAAAAGGGCGGGAGAAGCCATCAAGCCCAAGAGTTTTATCCGAAATTTGAAGGAGAACACCGATTGTCTAATTTCCTATTCCTAAGGGGGTCGAGTCGGCCATTAATTATCTTCGATTTGTGATTATCTATGGTACATGTTATAGCAGGGAAAAACCTTAGCCTCTTATAAGGAGGTTTTTGGTTGATTGTACAAAGCTGGGAAGTGATTAAAAACTTCTTCCTTGATTTGGAGAAAATTTGAGATTTTATTCCATCCTACCTTTATCTCTTGAATATTGTTTTCCACTATCTACTTTTTGTTTGATTTTAAAATAACTTTTTATTTCTATCTCGTACATGGAGACATATGCTCCAAGAATTTAGTCTCCATTTATCTTTTTCTTCTTTAAGAAGAGCATGATATTTAGTATATATTTATGATTCTTGTTGGAAGAGGTTGCTACCCTTTCGGACCATATTCTAATTGAGCCCGGAATCTTTCAAATTTCCTTTCATATTCTTGGATTGTCTCCTAGAAATCAATCTTTGATCACTTTACCCAAATTTTGATCTTCTCCTTTAACGTTTTGATTTTTTGATCCCAAATTTGGATGGTGTTGCATGTGACCCATTCTACCCATGATGAAGCAACAAGTTTGAAGAATAATTTTTTTTTGGCTATGTCGAGCTAAACAAAAAGGGGGAGAGGGTTGTAATTTATTTTCTCAATAAAATTCAGGGTCTATAGTCCCTGTGATCCGATCCACTCCAAGGGAGGATGTAGGATTGAATGATTAGATTGTGGGAAAGGAAGGAGTCAAAGATTAGAAATCTATATGGGCATGTCGCAATATTCCCTAGTCTAGAACGTCGGCTATTCTAGGTGTATGCTCGTACTTATAGTATTTATGTCCATAATTTTATGGTTTTTAATTAGATCTTCCATGTTATCCCGGAATTGGTCTCTAATTTGTGAGCCCCCTTTTTTTCTCCCACTTGTGCATTACGGTGTTGAAATCCCCGACTAAGACATAATTTAAGGAATAGATGAAATCTTCCCGGGTACGATAAAGAAGCCCGACATTCTTGCTTCTATACAAAATGAACAGGGGATATAAACATTTAAAACAATCCATACCCGATTCGAGGGGATGTGCAGAAAAATTCATATCCAACCAATGAAGGGGTAAAATGTGACATATCATTTGGAGTTGTGTGGTGTTCCATAGGGTGCATAGTCCTCCCGAGGATTCCATGGAGCTTATTTATAATATTCCACTTCCATTCCATAATTTATGTTGTCATTGGAGGAGATATTATTCCTCCAATTTTGTTTCTTGTAGCATGAACATTAAAGGATTTTCATGTTTTATTGATGATTTGAATTTTCCATTTGTTTCTATGATCCTAGGCCTATGTAGTTGTAGGAAATAATATTAATTATTTATTATAAGCATGGGTTTCCCCCTTGTGATGGGGAAACTTTATTACCTTTCTTGTTGGTTCTAATTGCATGCAATTGGGTGTAAAAAATCCCTTGAGTTCCCATTTCCTTTTCCTTCTCGAGTTTTCTCTAGTCTTGTTTATTTATTGGGTTTTCCTTCCTATTTTGTGTTTCCTCGCATGTTATTTATGTTTTTCATCTTTTTATTTTTCATCACGCAGCCGATCGAAGTTTGAACTAGTTTAGCCTCCCATGAAAGGAGGAATTCCTCCTCCTCTATTAGTTGGTTTTCTTGGATTGGCTTAGTCCAATATTCTTCCAAGGGTGGCATAAGCTCATATGTTTTGTCCTAGCCCAACTCATTATGGATCATCGTATTTGAGGGAGGGAGTTTGGAATACAATATTTCATCTTCTTCAACTTCCATATTCAAGTTTTAAAGTTCTTACCTCTCCCACAAACATTTGCGGATTTGTTGGTTGCTTCATGACGCCCTTGGGGAATTTAGTCCTAATACTTTGATACTTACTTGTTTATTTTTGTTTTATTAGTGGTTTTTAAGGATACTATTGACGAGGAACACCTCTCCTCTTCACTTCTTTCCATTTCTCTCCGGACTTTCCATGATTGGGTTATTCCTCTTGTTTTTTTTGTGCAATGTCTAGCAAAGTGACCATATTCATGGGACAATTTGCATTTAAAAGGAAGTTGATCATAATCAACCTTCTCGAAAGTGTGAATAATTATATAGAATTATATTTATAATTGTTGGGACACCTTTTTAAATATCTACCCTACACAAATTCGGACACAAGAGAACATGCTCTTCATCGGGCTTGACTTTGTCAAATTTCCCAAGGTGTTCCCAATACTTATGAAGGTAAAATCATTCTAGTAGTTGTTGGCTCCCCTAGTGATTTGAAATATTGGCAAGAAAAAATCAGCGAGGGAACCACACGGACCTCTTTGGAGTCCAAAGGACCTAGCCTTCTTGGACTCAGAGAGGGCTCTCTCTATGTATGTGTTTGTAAATGATATATCTTTATGCTTTTGTTTTATGATTTTAGGCTAGTTATGAAGTTCTAAGGATTATTATTATTTTTTTATTGGTTGATAGATCAATTGATGACGTGATTAAGGGATGGAGTGTTTTAGCTGAATAGATAGATTATGGGCAACATTAATCCATTGGGCTATGGAGTCATAAAAGGATTTAATTTTTCATCAACTCTACAAGGGTTTTCATAGGGAAAGCTAACTATATCAAGTGGATCTCTTAGATTAGATGAAATATGAAATGACAGTAAGTTGTGAAAACAGTAAAACTAAAGGGAAATTAAGAATCCTTTAACTCTACTTCAACATGAAAAGCCTTTTAGGTAAATGTTTAAGAAAAACCAAAGGACAGGGATTACCATAGACTTCTTTGGCCAGACTCTAATAAGAAAACCTTTAAGACAACAATCCCGAAATCCTAGAATTAATTTCAGAAAAAGAAACAATTTAAGATAACAATGAGTGCAACTAAAGTGAAAGATACACCTGTCTTCTTTAATCAAACACTCTAAGAGACCTTCAAAGTAACAGTTTGAAACAAACCAAAGGGTAGGGAATACTATAGACTTCTTTGGATGGAATCCACTAAGTATACATCAAAGAAATGCCTTTAAAACAATATTTCAATAGTATACCAAAGGATAGGGCATACCATATACTTCTTTGGCTAGACTCTACTAAATCATTTTCAAGACAAAAATCTAGGTGGAACTAGAGATCAATTAAGAATTCTCTAATCAGACCTTGCAGAAGAAAACATTATGATAAAGAAAGCAGATAGAATTAGGGTGCCAAGACAACATATCCTAATCTAAAATTTCTGTTCTTGTATCAGAGAAATAATGGACACAATGGAAAATACAAGGAAAACATTGACAAAGAAGGAATACTTCACCATTAAAATAGCTCAAGAATCATGTGAACATTCTTGCATTAATGATGTTCAAAACAATGACATTACTCCAGTGCAACAGATCTCTGCAACTCAGATTTTTCTCAAATCCAAACAAGCAGTCATCAACTAGCTCAACAACCATCAATCAGACAACCAGCCAACCAAAACTAAAAATGAATCATACATGAAGTATTTATCTGCAAAATGAGGAGGTGATCCTAAGCTAGGGTTTCAGATGTGTATTTATTACAGAGTTAATGTGTTTTGACCTTTGAGACCATGCAAGGCCCAGGGAAAAATATCTAAGACTGACTCACTATAATAATAACTCCTAACTTAACTGTTGAGCTAACTTTTGGAAATGTTTGAATTTTAAGGCTTCTCAATAAATTTTATAATAACTGTTGAGCAGCTAAGAAATATATCTGACTGTTTTAATAACTGTTGATGTATTTATTGAAATGAAACAGACTATAGGTGGAAATATGTGTCCCTGAAGAATTAATTTTTTTTTGTTGAGTCATTCGGATCTGCCTCTGTGTTTAATCTTTGTTTGATTTTCCCTTTAAACTTTGTTTAGGCCATTTAAAACTTGGATTTGTCTTCACTGTGTACCTTGCTGTATTCTCTTTTAACTCCGCCTTTATCTCTGATTTGTAATTAACTCTTAAATCCTTGATTTTATCTTTAATCAACTAACCTTCACTGCCATATTCCTTTGATTGTTTTCTTCTTTTCACTATACCTCTGTTTGCAATTTTTGATCAATTTCTTTTAATCCTTTGTATTCATCTCTGCTCTCACTGACTGTGTTTCTTCGTTTGATCTTACCCCTATGTGCCACTGTCATAAAATTCTTTATTGCCTTTGATGTGATTTAAATGAACATCAATGATCATGTTCCATTTATTTTCATTTGTTAATTCATCATTCGGGGCCTTCTTGATGAACAAACTCGATGGATCATCACCTAGGGAGTCTGTAAAACGATATTGGGACCTTTAGAATGCCATTTAAGCATTCATCCTTTGACAACTTGCACATTAAAATCAATTAATTAGTTAGAAACCTGCGTTCGTGGATTTTCTGCATTTGTTTGGGCATTTCAAGCTTTTGGAGCATTGCAAAGGTGTTAATGGCGGCTGAGGGCTTCATCACAAATCCATAGGGTTTTGGAGTGTTTTAATAGGACAGCGGTATCGGGTTTTGGTGGGAGAGAGAAGGGTGGTTTTCACATGCGACAGAGGCAGTTTTCACGCAGAGAAAAGGTGGTAAACAGTTTCGGGTAAATGGATGTGATTCCATTGATCAGGTGACACGTGGCGGAGGGTATGGGTGGTAAAACTGCTTATTTCGTGCATTTTGGAAGTGTTAACCCCCATGTGGTGAATGGTGCGTTATCGACTATGGGTTGCTGGATTGCGAGGGATTTGATCCAACGGTGGTCAGGGAAACGATGAAGCGGTGGGTATCTGAAAAGGGTGGAGCCTAGGGATTACGTGGCAAGTCTTTAATGCATGGTGGGGTTTGGTGTATGCGGGGCCCGAGATTTTTAATAAAACAAGCAAAGGCGCTTATTATTTAAAGAAGAGGGAAAGGTTATATGATAACGGGGTTTTTAGGATAGAGTAAGGGGGCTAAAAAAATATAAGGGGTGGGGTTTTACTTTAAAAAAGATTTTTAATATCAAATAAGGGTCCCGAATGATATATTTTTTATTTTAAAACAATTTAAAAGGAGTTTTTACGTTGTTTTAATGAAATGAAGGAAAGTGTTGAAGGTGAGGGGGTTTAGTGGAGAAAATGAGGCTTTAGATAGGGAAGGATGGTGAATATGAGAGGATTTAAGCCCAACATGATTTTTTAGAGTAAAAGGGTGATTTCAAAGAAGGAAAAATGAGATATAGTGCAAAATGTTTCATGAAGATAATAAAGGCAGTGAGGTTTCTGAAGATAGTTGATAGTCAGGAAATGCTATCTTCAGCAGTTTGTAGAAAATACATAGTCACCTAGTGAAACTGTAGAATGCAGGAGGATAACAGTGGCTCCAGCTGGGGAGGCCAACTCCTTTAGGAGGCATCAAGAACCTCAGATTTCAAATCTCTGGAATTTTTAGATCAGTGTCTTGCTTGCACTTGGCAAATTTTTCACTCTGTAATTGCTGATCTGCTACAATCCTTTCTATTTGTGAAATTTATATCTTGAAAATTATGCTTGCTGCAACTCAATTCTTCCTACCCATCATTATATTCTATCATTTTTTCCTCATTGGGTGCACTTAGACTGGAAAACCCTTGACATCATTTTTCTTTTTTGAAAGCAAAAACTATCTATTTCTACACTTATATCATCCAAAGGCTCAGGTTAGACCGATGAGCTCTTTTATTCTCTATCTAATCTACTTATCTGTCAAGATTAAACAATTTTACATATTTTCATTCTCTAATCTATCAATAGGAAATTTAAAGCATGACTGAATCAAGATTAAACAGTTTGATTTGTCATGAGCTATGACATTTTGAACAAGTTGCACACAGATTTTATTTTTTACAAAAAGTAAAACTAAAAACTGAGGGCTATAATATGGAATTTTTCATTCATCCCTCTCCTCTCTTAGGTTTAGATTTAAACTTTGGAACCAATATCTTTCCCCTCTCATCTACTGATAAGCCAAATTTAAACAATTTCACAAATCTTCATTTTCTATCATATCTGCAGAAATCTAAAATTTGTTCAATCATGATTTAGGTTTGAACAAGATTCTTATTTTTTCAAAAGTAGTGGCATTTGGACTTGCACACTTTCAGAAATATTCTTTTTTGGTATGGGGCTTTACCTTCTCTTTTATCTACCCTCTTTTCTTCTTTTCTTTCCTTTATGTGTTTATTTTTCTGAGTTTTTATCTAGACAATGTTATATACAATGAATGAAGCTTTAAACTGATATTCTCAACTGAAATAATGCTTGAGCATCCTGCCATTGACAGGACCTCCGAATTATTATGTTCCATCGATTTCTTGCAGGAAAAATGCATTGTTACCTCTTGTAGAATGGATGATATATAGAGATTTCCATAGATTGTTAGATTTTCCATGCTTTCCTTTTTCCTCTCTTCTTTAGTCCCACTTCAGCACTTTGTCTCCAATGTTGAAATCATTTTCTTTGGTCCTATTGTCAAAAAGCTTCTTGATGTTTTCCTGGACTTGCTGTGTTCTGTTGTATACTTCTTCTCTGGTTTTCTGTAGCTGGACAGTCTAGTTTTTTCTTCTTTTCATATCATTTTCTTCAGACTGTACTTCTTGGATGAGCTTCATCACTAGCACTCCTAAGCTTGTTGGGAAAACTACATCTGCTCCATATACTAGCTGATAGGGAGACATTCCAATTGACTTTTTATTTGTTAACATGTCTCCCCATAGTGCATGTACTAGGTTGTTGTGCCATGACTTCTTGTTCTCTTCCAGCAACCTTTTGATGATGTTCACCAAAATTTTGTTCGAGGATTCAACCAACCCACTAGATTGAGGGTAATAAGCTATTGAATGGCCTAATGTAATGTGATGTTTATGGAAAAAGTCCATCATTTTCTTGGATCTAAAGGCAAGAATATTTTCAATAATGATCTTCTAGGACAACCAAATCTAGACAAAATGTGGTTTTCAAGGAATTTTAATGATTATTCTAGTCTCAGGGCAAGCCCCATAAGGAATGACCTATATCCATTCTATAAAATGGTTAGTTGCAAGAGGACCTATTTATGATGGGAAAAGGAGGTGGTGGATTTATACAATGAAATCAATGCCCTATCGTTGAAAAACAACTTCAAATGAAATTGGATGCAATGGAATGGCAGTGCGCTTTCTCTCGCCTCTCTCAAAGATTTGGCATTTATGGGCAGAATTACCATTTTATGGATGTATTGAAAGAGGGTGGGCCAATAGTAACCAACTATAAGGATTTTATGACAATAGTTTTCCAATAGAGGTGCGTCCACATTCCCTTCATGAAAATAATGCTTTGATCTTATGTGCATCATTTTCGTGCAAACATTTAAGAAACCACAATTGACTTTTTATTTGTTAACATGTCTCCCCATAGTGCATGTACTAGGTTGTTGTGCCATGAATTCTTGTTCTCTTCCAGCAACTTTTTAATGATGTTCACCAAACTTTTGTTTGAGGATTCAACCAACCCACTACCTTGAGGGTAATAAGCTGTTGAATTTCCTAATGTAATCTGATATCTGTTGAAAAATTCCACCATTTTCTTGGATCCAAAGGCAACAACATTGTCAGTAATGATCTTTATAGGACAACCAAATCTAGACAAAATGTGGTTTTCAAGGAATTTAATGATTACTGAGTCTGTGGCAGTCCTAGAAGGAATGGCCTCTATCCATTTTGTAAAATGGTTAGTTGCAGTGAGGACCTATTTATGATGGGAAAATGAGGCAAGGTGGATTTATACAATGAAATCAATGCCCCATTGTTGAAAAGGAGCTTCAAATGAAATTGGATGCAATGGAAAGGGTAGCAGTTTTCTCTCGCCCTCAAAGATTTGGCATTTATGGTAGGAACTTACCATTTTATGGATGTATTGAAAGAGGGTGGGCCAATAGTAACCAGCTCTAAGGATTTTATTGACAATAGTTTTCCAATAGAGGTGGCCTCCACATTCCCCTTCATGAAAATCATGCTTGACCTTATTTTCATCATTTTCAGGAAAACATTTAAGCAATATACCACTAGCATTTTTCCAATATAAAATTTTATCTAAAATGCAGAAGTTTACAACTTTTAACTTTAAGAATCTAGCCTTTGTTTTGGACAAACTAGGAGGAACATTCAGATTAAAAAGCACATATACTATATCATCATACCAAGATGAATTTAGAAATGATTCTTCAATAGGTGGAGTTGCTAGCTCCTCTTGTTCATCTAATGCATTAATCATATTTATGTCCAGTGCTTGAAAGTTTGTTTCAGCCATGAGTTTAGCTAGCCCTTGTCCTTTGATTAGTTTAGTGGGTTTGATTTCTAGATCATATTCTAATATAACAACAATCCACTTACCTCTTTTGCCATCGGGATCTTGTGTCAAGATGTCTTTTACCACTGTGTGAGGCAGAAATGCAATGATGTGTGAGTGTAGGATGCACACTTTGAAGTCTTTTAATGCCTTGATTAAGAAAAAAACTTGTTTTTCCATTATGTTGCACTTTAGAGGTGCATCTATTAGTGCCTTGCTGAAAAATGCTATGGGTTGTTCCGTCCTTTTATATTTTTTTACAGTAGGACAACAACAACTGTATTTCTAATGCAAAAGATAAAATGAAGAAATCTTTGGTAAAATCAGTGGTGATCAGAACTGGTGTTTGTGTGAGAGCTTGTTTTACCAGATCAAAGGATTGCTTTGCTTCTATGGTCCATTTCACTCCTATTTCTCTTTTCAACATATTTGTGATGCTTCTTAGGAGTTCTACAAGGATTGGTATGAACCTTATTAAGAAATTTATCTTTCCAATGAAATATTGCAACTCTTTGAGGTTTCTTGGATGATTTATTTGCAATATACCCTCAATCCTCTTTGGGTCAATCTTGATCCCTTCTTCAGATATGATATGGCCTAAATTTTTTCCCTCTTAAAGGCCAAACAAAGTTTTCTTGGGATTCAAAGAAAAACCATATTTTCTACACTTTTCAAAGAATTTTTTTAAGTGAGCTAAGTGTTCTTCATTAGTTTTTTAGTAGACTGTGATTTCATCAAGATATATCACAATGAAGTAACCTATTTCTTCTGAGAAAGCAATATCCATTTCTCTTTGAAAGGTGGCTCCACCGTTCATTAACCTGAAAGGAATTTTAACATAGATGAAGGTGCCCCAGGGTGTAGTGAAAGTTGTCTTGTGTTGATCATCTGGGTGTACTAGCACCTGATTGTATCCTGAAAATCCATCTATCAAAGATATTCTTTTAGAACCTACTACCTTTTGTAAAATGTGATCCATTTTTGGTAAAGGGTAATTGTCTTTTAGGGAGGCTTTGTTTAAATTTTTTAAGTCTATGCATAGCCTAATTTCTCATGTTTTCTTCCTTACCGATACAAGATTTGAAACCCATTCTAAGTATCTCAGAGGGACTATTATTCCAGCATCATAAATTTTCTTAATTTCTTTCTCAACCAATGGTAGTTGCATAGGGTTTATTTTGCGCAATTTCTGTTTAAAGGGCTTATGGTTTTCCTTGAGAGGGATCTTATGTTGGATAATCTTAGTATCATATGACTTTAAATCTTCATAGCTCCAAGCAAACACATTAGTAAATTCTTTGAAAAGCTCAAGATATTTCTGTTTTATATGAGCTGGCAATGTTTTGGACAATTTTATCATTTTGGGTTCTTGTTCACTGCCTATATTTCATTCTTCTATTTTAGTTTCAACAAGTTCCATCTTTGGCTTCCTAGCAACATCATTAAAGTAAAACAATTCTTCTAGAGGAACTTGTCCCTTTGGAAAAGTATCATCTCTGGACTGCAGCACTTCAAAGTCTTCTTTTTCTAAAATCGTACACGGTCCTGTTTTACGTGGGTGTTCTTTTTCTAATAGATTTATACCAGTATTATTAGGAGGTTCTTCTTTGTAAGTTTGTTCCTTAGCAGAGTAGTCTTCTTCATAATCTGACTCTGAATTTGGAATTTTAGCCTCATTTCTGGACTGCAGGAAATCTTCTATCTGTTTATCTCCTTCAAAGACTTGCCAATATTTTATATTATCAGGGACCATTGGTCTGTATTTGACTTGCACTGTGTATTGATTGTTGTGATAAGGTTTTAGACAAGTACTGGCTGCAAAGGCTAGAGCATTGGCAAGGATGTTTTGGTTTCTAGGGACAAAGGTAAGATCATATTCTTTGAATGTTTTCAATAGGTCAAGGACATCATCCCTATATGCCTTTAATCTAGGGTTCTTAGCTGTGTATTCTCCATTAATTTGCCTAATAACTAGCTCTGAATCCCCATGAACATTTATCCTCTTGGCTCCTAGTTTCTTGAGTAATTGTAGCCCTAGGAGGAATGCCTCATACTCTGCTATGTAATTTGTACATTGAAAGTTAGTTTATAGGAATGTTCTGCATGGTTGTTTTCTGTGTTGTGTACCCAAACACGTGCTCCTGAACTAGTCTTGCCACAAGAACCATCAAAGATCATACTCCAAAGAGGTTCAATTTCAGATTTATTTTTATGTTGGTTCCTAGGGTTGCCACTATGTTTGTCATTTTTTTGTTCCTTATGGTCTGCACTATGTTGGTTATTTTCTTTTTGGGCCAACTTTTTTGACTGTTCCTCCTCCTTTTCCTTTTCATGTTCAACTGGTAGCTCATTTTTTGTCACTTGTTCATTAATTTTTTTCATCATTGTAAAGGATAAACGAATCAAGATCTGTGTGAGTGGAATAAAGAGGGGAGTTATCTGGCTTTTCCTGACTACTAACCATGTATTTCATGTGAATTTCTCTATACAGTATTCTTGGTTGACCAAAGAGAGGTATGGTAGCATATTTCATGTCCATTTGGAGGGTACCTTGGAGTTTATCACCCCATGATCTTGAAAGGAGCATTCCATAATTAGGAGGAATATCAACCATACAATATCCATTACTAGGCTCTTGGATGGTATTTGTGCTAGATTGACACAGAGATCCTTGATTATGCCTAGACATTTAACTCTGCTGGAATAAAAAAGTATAAATATTTGTATGGTCTAGTTATCTCAAGGCCCAATCTTTCCATTACTACCTTTGGCATGAGGTTGTGTGAAGCTTCTGAGTCTAACATGGCATTATGGAGAATTTTATCATGGATGTTTAAGCTGACATAAAATGGAGGAACATCTCCCTCTTGAAATTTTCCTTCCACTTCTAGTCCAAACAGAAGTTCACGCTTGTCATCATTTAATTTTAAAGAATCATTATTTTCTCCTATGTTTAAAGCTTTCAAACGTTGGGATCTATATACATCTTGAATGAATAATTCAGTAAGAATAGAGATTTTAATCTTGGCAATTTAATTCTCTATACTGAAAGGTGTTTGTGTTTTTGAAATGTTCAAATCAGTCTTATCAGACACTATTTTCACAGCAATTTCAGCTTGCTGGTTTTTATTAGGGAACTCAGTTAAAATAGTTTTGTTAGGGGGATGCTTTGGTCACCACTACACTTTCCACTAGGTTGGCTGCTTTTGTTTTTGTTTTTATCAGAACTTTCAACCACTGTGTTTTTATTTTCTGCAGTATTTTTAGGAATATTTTCAGAGATCTTCCTAGCAGAAATTTCGGAGTTCTTTCTCTTGGGAGTATCATGGTTTTTATTTCTTTTGAGGTCATACTGTCTATGTACTTGCATGATGGAATTTTCAAAGCCTTGTTTATAGTCTTTAGATTCTAGGCTTTCTTCCTCATTTGGTGCAAATATGTCTTTCTCTTCCTCAGTGATGAAAACAATATCCTCCTGGTTTACTCCCATTAGATTTATGTGAATTTCCTCTGTTTCTTCAATTAACCCCTCATCTTCATCAGCATATTTTTCTTGGAAAGGAGATCTAATTTGCTGATCAGGACCTCTCTGTCTTATTTGAGCGGGGTTTCTCCTAAAGTTTTAGTTTTGGTTTTGGTTTTGATTTTTGTTTTGAGGAGTTGTTTAGATTTATCTAGGGTAAGCTCTCTCATTTACATTCATCCTCTCCATCATCCTTTCCATGGTTTTAACTAAGTTATCAATGTTTGTATTAGATGTGGAGGCTACAACTTCTTCCCTATATGTGACTCTTTTCTCATTCTTCATTCTAGCTATTTTGGAAATCAGACTGGCTTCTATACTTACTGCTCCCCTTTGCATGTATTCTAATTTAAGGGGTTCTCTTTCTTAATTGGTAAGCCATTTCTAGGTCAAAGCCATCAGGGAATTTCATTAGAGCTAGACCTTGTGGAGGTTTCATGTGGGTAGGGAGGGCATTATATACACTATTGAACCTAGTGCAGTATTCTTGGATACCCTCTCCAACATTTCTCTTAATGTTTTCATATTCTGATAAGATATGGAGAGGGTTCTTCTTGACTTCCCATTTGTTTAAGAATAGTTGATGAAAAGCAGGGAGGTCATTTATACTATTAGGGGTTAGGCCTTTAAACCATTTTCTTGCCTCTCCCCCTAAGCTTTGAGCAAACATTCTGATTTTAACAGTTTCATCATCTATTTCTTGTTTGTCAAAGTATTCATTCATTCTGTCCACATGTTGTTGAGCAGTAGTAGAACTACTTGCATCATATAAGGGAATCTTTGATTGGTAATCTTGTGGTAGGAAAACTAGAGGCAATGATAGAACTAGTGGATCATATCATGTTTCCATGATCTGTGGTTGGAGAAACAAAGGAGGGTTAACAAGTGGAGGATTGAAAAAAGGAGGTACAGGGTTAAATGGAAGAAGGTGAACAATGGGGGATGAGGTTAGTACAACAGGTTTCTGCTGTAAAGTGGATGGGTCTAAAACTATCTGGGTTATCCAACTCTAATATCTAGTCCTAGACAAGATTTGTTCTAGGGGTGGGCCAGAGAGGATATTCTGCAAGTCTTTAAGGTTTTCAGGTAGGGAACTTGCTTTGTGGACAGGTCTGCTAACATTTGGACTTTTAGATCTAGGGGATTTCCTAAGGATGCTTTCAGGATTGTCAACTATTGCAGGAGCGTTTGGGTCAGGATGGGATCTGGTGCATATTCTTCTAGAAGCCAGAAATTGGACCCAAAGATTAGAAAGGTTGAAAATTTATAATAGTTTTGAAAAACAAACCAATCTATGAAAAAAATACTTAATCCACAAAGTATTCTTGACTGGGTTCTGTTGAGGTTTAATGATATCAAGATTTCTCAATAATTTCCCAGTGGAGTAAGCAAGCCTACTGAAAACTAGTGGAGTCACCAGGTGAAGGATTTTTAATTGTTTTGAGGTTGGTTTTTGTTCACCATCAGCAACCAGATACCATTCTTGGCTAACACTTGATTCATCTAAAAGTTTGAAAGGGGTTTTCTGAGTTCTTGAGGAAATAATTAAGCTTTTAACTACTCAGATTCCCTAGTACGGTCACCATTATGTTGGCTCCCCGTGATTTGCAAGATTGGCAAGAACAACTCTGCAGGTAACCACATCAAACCACTTTGGAGTCCATGGACCTAGACTTTCTGGAATTAGAGATGGTTCTATCTATTTTTGTGATGAAAATGATGCGTCTTTATGCTTATGTTTTCTGATTTTAGGCTAGTTATGAAGTTCTAGGACTATTTGTTTTGTTTGGTTGATTGATAGAATGGTTAGGTTGATTTATTTGATTCAGTGTTTCAATTGAATAGATAGACTATGGGCAGCATAAATCCATTGGACTATGGAGTCATAAAAGGATTTAATTGTTCATCAACTCTGCAGTGGTTTTCATAGGGTGTTTAGGCTTTTATACAAACAATAAGATAAAGAATGCAGACAGAAATAGGGTGCCAAGATAGCATATCCTACTCTAAAATTTATGTACTTTTATTAGAGAAATAATGGATAGAATGGAAAACAGAAGAAAAATAATGACAAAGACAAAAAACTTCACCATTAACATAGCTCAAGAATCCTATGAACGTGCTTGTATTACTGATGTTCAAGAAAATTACATTACTCCAGTACAATAGATCTCTACAACTCAGAGCTTTCTCAAATCTAGCCTAAGTAGTTATCCTGTTAGCCCCCTATAAATTTTTGACAAGCAAACAAAATTAAATGCTTTTGAGCCTTCAAGGAATGCACTTCTCCAAAACACATCATCCTTGAAGCCTCTTCGTGCCTTTGTCCTCGATAAGATCCCGTTGATTCCCGCATAAATCTTCTCTCGATTGCAAAGAAGTTCCTAAAGGCCTTCATTTGTCTCTGTATCCTCGCAAAGTGTCCCTTTTCAACCCTTTTGTCCCCTTTGTTAAAGTCCCCCTTTTCTCCCTAAAATCCCCTCCCTTAGTCCCTCTAAACCAGCCCAGAAAATAAAGGAAACCATACAAGTTAAGCATACAAATTCTCTAAATTTGCTTTATTTCCTTCCCTCACTCATACCTTTCCCTGGCCTTGAATTTCACTAAAAATGGGCCAAAAAACCATGTTTTTCCATACATTTGGGTCTAGCACCTTTCGGACCTGGCCCCAGAACCCTTCTCCCCACATGATCCAGCGCTATGACTTGGTGCAAACCCGAAAGCGCTTAGCGCATTTGGCTATCGGGCGCGGTATTAACCGTCGATATTTATAGATCTGATGGTAGTCGCAAACCTCCATCGCACCCGTGGCCCGCTCCGTCTACCACTTAGACCGCATCACAACCGTTTGTTTAAACCACAGATCAACTGTCCGCGGTACATCCTGCATGGTGGTCCCCACAGCCGCGCCTGTCTGAAAACCGCCGGTATCTATCACACCGCCGTTGGGAGGTGGGTGGTATTTTTATTCTCGGAGAAATTCCACTCACCGCCCGACACGTGGCTCCATCACTGTTTATAAACTGCCCCCCATCACGCGTTAACGTTCGGCAATTTACCCGACATGATATGCATATCAACCGTCCGATCTAGGGCTCTCCATCCAACGGTCATCGAACCACGAAGTTGCACGGGCGATAGCCAATGCAAACAGTGCCCCTGGCCCACCATCTGTCTCCCTCCGATGCATTTTCAGTCGTCGATCTCCTCCTGAGATCAGACGGTCCAGATTTATTCGCATGCCTGCCATTGACCCAGTCCTGCCACGTCACCCGTTCCACGTCTTTTTGTCGCGTCTTCGTCCTTTTCCTATATATTTCATTCCAAGGTCAAATTTTTAATGTTTTACATTGGAATTTCTATCTCGACGTCACCCAGCACATTTCTCACTATTCCATGGTTTTCCCACACAGTATCCTTTGCATGCATCATCGTCAACCGTGCCACGTCGCCATTTTTGCAGTCATCCACACCACCCTCTCCATGCATGGTTTTCTTAATTTGTTTTCGTGTTTTGCAGGGTTACAGGTAGGCTGAAAATTGCCATGATTCGTATGCACTATTGTAGAGGCACAGTGCACAGAAGGAGATGAATTTAGAGCCTGATATTACAGGAAATGTCCGGAAAGGTGTCTGCAACGTAAATTTCATCAAAGGA